>JAVSBS010014746.1:10262-53663 GCA_033124195.1 Coracias cyanogaster | reverse complement strand
GTTAGGCAGTGGAACAGGCTGCCCAGGGAGGTGGTGGAGTCACCATCCTTGGAGGTGTTTAAAGAACGAATAGATGCGGTGCTTGAGGGTATGGTGTAGTGCTTAGAGAGATGCTAGGAGAAAGGTTGGACTTGATGACCATGGAGGTCCTTTCCAACCATAACGATTGATTCTGTGATTCTGTGATTCTGTGATTCTGTGATTCTGTGATTCTGTGATTCTGTGATTCTTTTTGGTATGAAAGTATGTTGTGTGTGCAGGCCCATTGCTTGATGGGTTTTCCATGTTTTATGTAACCAGGCTGTGAGAAAACTGTCACATGGTTTCAGGAAAGTATCTGTCAATGAAAATTCAGTCCCTTTTAAAAAAAAAAAAAAGGCAACAACAAAAAAAACCAAAATGAAACCAAAACCGGTCACAACAACCTCACAAGATGAGAGCTCTGAAACAGTTTCCCAATCTGAATTATCAGAAGATTAGAAACTCTGCAGTGAAACAGAACAATAAATGAAGTCTCTAATCTTGCAATATTAGGCTTAATCTCCCAGGTCAGTCTTCAGGCAAGCAAGAAACAAAATTAATTTGTTACTTTTTAGTGTAAATGTATATTTAATACACCTTTATGCAGGACTTCAGCTTGCTATTTGAAGAGAAGAAGAGATGGCTAGAATATTGATTTCCAGATCTGTTTCATTCACTAAATTCCTTGTGCTCCTTTTAAAATGTCTTTTCTCAGCAGTCATATGTTTCATATTACATCTGTGCTGACTGGTATAGGTTATCTGAAAAACTTGAAATTTGAAAAGATTATTAAATGTAAGGAAAATATTAAAGAAATGTAATACTTTTGATCCATGAAGTGTTAATTTTATATGTGAAATACTAGTCAGTCAGTCCTTTATGTATTTGAGACCTAGGAAAGTAGGTTAAACTGAGGTGAAAATGAAGTGTGATTGATTTATGTCTAGGAATTGATTCAGCAAGCTTTTGCTGTGTAGTTTGGGGGAATATGAAGAATAAGTAAAATTTGTGCTGCAAAGTATTTAAGAAACTGCCTCTAGTGGCAATGACTAGCTCATCTACAAATATGGAAGTCTTTGCAGTATTTCTGCCTCTCAGGCATGTTTTTCCTCTTCTGGCATTCTGGGAAACGTTTGGTGCTGCATGGTTCAGGTGATTTGCTGGTTGATTTAGGCCTGACTTAGCTGTGACCTTGGCAGTAGCATATGTAGAAAAGGAGACCAAAAAATTTGTAAGGAAGGAATGATTTAGACATATATGGGGCAGCAGAAGTACAGTATTTCCTAACTTCTGAATGTTATATAAATCAGCTTTTCTTTTTCCCTATTTTCTGTTCTTTTGGTTTTTGTTTTTTTTTTTTTTTTTTAATTTACAGAACTGTGTTCATACTTGGAATCCTTTGTAAATGAAAAACCTTAAGACTACACTTGCCTTTTTATATTTTGTAAGACTAACAGAAAATATTCTAAACAGAAGTTCAGCATTTTGTGCATCTTTTCTCCCTTTTTCCTTTTTTTCCCCTGTACTATCTCCCAAAAATAGAGCAAGGCCTATGATACTTTTGGCTTCAAAGCTTATGAAATCTCTGCTGTGTGAGCATTTCTGATCTCACTAGAATGGAAAAAAAGAAGAAAACTTGGGGAAAAGAAGGCAAGCTGATTTCAGCTTTGGAAGATGTAAGCAGTACATGCGTGAATCAAGTTAACCCTTGATGTGACTCTATGGTGTTTGGAACTGGTGTTATACTGAAGCTGCTGACTCCACATTAGGGAAAATTAAATTAGAAAGTCTGTCTGTGGTCTGTAGAGGTTAAGATGTGCTGATGTAGCTACTGTGCTAATGGTGAAAGTGTGGTATGGTGCTGTGGTCGTTAGATGATAGAATTGTGGGAGACCGGCAGAAGGGAAAAGCTTTTGGAATATAACCCATTTTGATCATTAGTCTCAACTTGTGCTCACTGACAGCTGTGCTCCCAGGCTTTTACAAATGCATTTTAAGGAGGATAGGAGACACATCTTTAAAGATAAATGTGAGGTTATAACAGCACAGTCCTCAGGCAAACATTATTGCAAGCTCTGCTGTTTTGCAGTGCCTCCATGCATGCATGTGTGTACTTTCTATTATGACTGACTACTGTAGTTTTCTCCAGTTTCTCACTTCCTTTTGTGTCTTTCCTACCCCTCAATAATTAAGCAATTCCTAAGCCAACAAAAACACACTCCTGATATTGCTAGTTCTTAAGGATTTTATTGCTCACCTTGTAGCTCTGCGAAAGGTTTATCTTCTAAGTGGATTGGACAGGAAAAGAGCTGTAAGGTGAATTCATTGACTGTTTCTGAACATGCGTTCTGCATTCAGTAATTCCATACGCAATCAAGTGTAAGGCAGACCTGCATTTCAGGAGTGTAGATCCTTATTTCTAGTGTCTGCTTCAGTAGAAAAAAGGTTACCCTGGAATATAAGGTAGTTGTAATAGACCAAATGTGCCTCCTACTAAAACAGGCAACCTCTCCTATCCAAAGTGACTCATAGTACAGGTCATGACAGACAAGGTGGTTCAGATTATCAGTACTGACGGCCAAGGTCTGTAGCAGCTGTTGCCATATGGAAGGAGGCGTAATACATACAAACAGACACCTCTCTAGGCCAAGAGAGAATCTGTGGCTGTGTCAGGCCAGTAATGAGTGGGATTATTATATGAAATTATTATATGTATGTTATATTAACTATTTGTATTATGTTTCACCTTGTTTCATTATTATATGAAATAATGTTTGTAGAATTATTGGGCAGGGGAGGTTCCTTTCTCCCTCCACCTTGCATTTGACTAAATACAGTTACAATAAATCTAAAGTTGAAAACAATCATTCAAGAATACAATTACCTGCATTTTTCAAAAAGAAAGATTATGTGAATGGAAACTGTACTGGAACTTGTGAATTTTCATTCTGCAGTGAATAGCTTACATGTTCAATAGAGGTAGTTTTAGTGAACATTGTTATTCAAGTCCTGGTGTTGAGGAGGGAAGGAAGACCTGTAATGCCATACAGGTGGTGACAGATCATAGTGTTTCATCTTCATAGCCGTTGGAGAAAGTGGCAGATGATGTGGAGGTGGAGAATATGGAATATGTAAGCTGAACCAGAAGACCCAGGCTGAGCCATGGCAGGAGAAGTATCACAAAATATCCACAGAAGGCCAGAGTGCCTGATAGTTCCAAACTTAATTTCATGTTCCTGTTTTTAGTTAATTGTGTAATCCTTTGTAAGAAAAGAAACAACAAAAGTCTTTTTATCCCTAACTGGGATTTAATAAGTCATTCTAAGCTCCTGAAAAATAACTTAAGAGTTGCAGTCAACTTCATTGCTGCAGGGTTTTGGCAGAATCCTCAGAATACTGATTTGATCTAAGGCTAAACTAATACTTACAGGGAAGGAAAAAATAGGCTTCAGGAACTTTATGATCTGGGATTTTTTGGAAGAAATGTTGTTTAAAATACACAAAATGGGAACTTAATCTTTTAGAAAAAAAAAATATGAGGTCTTTGTTCTTAACTATTTTCATGGTGTGTAAAGGCAACCAAAAGAAATTGTTTTACCATTGCACTTAAATCCCAGCAACAGAAAGCAGCTGATCATTTCATAGTTATGAAATCATAAATCATTTAGTTAGTCCAGGTTATTTGCAACCATCTTCATCTGTTGAAGATATTACCTCATGTAAGTTATGAATATGGTGATTAATGCTGTCTGAGGAAAAAGGCTGTTGTAGTTGCATTTTATTTATAAACCAAAGATGAAAAATGGTAGCTCAAAATCTTGTAGTTGAAGCTGACTGGAATTCAACCCATGCATTAAATATGGCTGTAGCTGTAGTTTTGCTGTTGAATGAATAGATTCAGAGATTAACATTACACAGTTAATTTCACACATAGAGACACAAAGTCATTTGAATTAATTTCTAGTATGTGTAAGGCAGATAGATAGGGCCCTGGCAAAAAAACTTCTGGTTCTGAACAAAAGTATTTAAAAGTCTGTGAAGTCCAGTGTTAAGGAGACATTTTTTGTATATCTAAACAACAAAAAAATAACCATCTTGCCCTCAAGCAAAATCATAAATGGGATTACTTCTGCTTCCCAAACATCTCTTGCTTTGACATCAGTGCAGTCAAGGTAGGGTGAGAGAGGCAGATTCAGGAAGAGCATCCCTGCACCTCAAAACTTTGGAGCTGGAATGTTTTCACTGTAGGGACGACAGGCTTTAACGTGAAAGTGGGTGAAAAAGAAATCTCAGATGCCCTTAACAACAGAGGAAGTACTTCTTGGTAAACAGTGGCTTTCAAATGTTGCTCTCCCATGTAAAATAGCTTGAGCCCTGTCTGGAAATGACAGTGCTGCAGCGACTCCATCCGTCAGGCAGTGCAGCACAGTGTGGTGTTGTCTCAAGGAAATGAGTGACATTCTTAAGTGTCGACACACTTTCTTTTGGTAGGGTTTACCTTTTTGCTCCCCTTTAAGGAAAATATGTATTGTCCTTTTTTATAGCTGGCTGTTTGTCCTTTTTAATAGCCTTTTTTTTTGATGGGGGCTGGGGGATTCTGACATATGTAATGACCATCCCATTTGATGGTAAGCTCTATCTGGTTAGGTAAAAAAACTTCAGTAGTTTAACCCTTTGTTCTAAACGTACTGCCTAGTAAGTGCTTTAAGTTTATAACCCATTTATTGTTGATAGAGATTTTTTTTCACAGCTGTTTGCAGTGTAGCTATTTCTCTATGCATTGAAAATTGAACTTTTTTCAACTTGCATTTGGTAAAATGTGTTAACTGAACTGGCAAAATGTATTTCTGTAATTCAAATTTCTGTACCTGTCTTCAGGTTTCCAATTGTAAAGAACACACTAGCTGTGTTAGAGCACAGCTTTGTTTGAACTTTATTACCTTTCTGTTGAGAACCTTTATTTTTTTGACTCAATGTATACACAATGCAAAGGACAGCTTAATCATACTAAAGTTTGAATTAAATAATTGATTCTTTTAGGTTAAAAAGTGCTATCTAATATCATTAAATAAGTTTTTTACTACCCTTCTTATTCCAAGACTACCAATACACTAGAGAGAATGCTTCAGGTTCAGATGGACAAAATGACATAAGTAATGCATAGTAGAGTAATAGAAAATAAGTTCATTAATTACTTCTTTACATATGTATTTATTCTATATTGCCTAAATGCTAAAGTATGTTTAGTCAATAGCTAATAATCACTAAGCAATGATAGTTAACAGCCACTATACAAACTAAACTGCAGCTGAATGGCAACTAAGATTCTGAACAAAGTATTTGATCTTGAGCAAGACTGTTAAGCAGTGCTACAAAAAATAGCAAATGAATGAGTGGATTCAGGGAAAGGAAAGGACCTATTTCCTGTTTTGTCATTTGCAGATATTACACCTGTTAATTAGGTTAGAGCAGAAGCTGGAGGGAGGTAAGCAGGCAGAGGACTATTCTGCTTTTAGATGTGCAGAAGACTCTCTAAACATGACAAGATTATTTAAATGTTGAAGCATCCAAACAAAAAAAGATACAACAAGTCTGCCACTCAAAAGTCATGGATAAGATCTGAATATTCAGTATACCATGAAGAAATGTGTACTGTTCTTGCATAGAACTATTTTTTTAAGTGTGCAGAGTGCTCTTCTTTGGATGTATTTTGTAATTATTATTTGTTTTTCTGTCCATAGTAGATAAGTGTAAAGCATTGATGTGCCTATTCATCCTCATCACTTGCAGTCTTTTGTTTAACTAGGTGACTTTCCATTTTGAACTTTACTCTGTGATACAAGGTGATACTATGGTAATATGATGTGTTTTGCCCCAGAAATGCCAGCAGAAGTTCTACCTGTTGGTGGCCTGGTGCCAGTGTGAGGCTAGTCTTGTACTTTTTTTTTGCTTTGGATTTTTTGTTGTTGTTTAGGTTTCTGTTTGCTTATTTTGTCGGTTTGGTTTTGTTCAGACTTGCTTATATAGCTTAACCTCAGTATTTATAGCTAGGAGAATCCATTTATTGCAGTAAGAGGTCAGCAGCTGGGGTTTCTTTTCGGTAGTCTTTTACAGCACCACTAAGCATTGGCAACTACAATCCCAAAGAAAAAGTACCAAAAAAACCAAACATCTGTCAACAGATAGCTCCCTACCTATGCTTCACCTCCATGGTTTCATTATGTTGCCTTTCTTCACATAGAGGATTGCTGCTCTAAATTGCTGCAACTGGGCTGCACCAATTGGGCAAATTGGTGTTAAAATTCACAGGGTATATCAGACAGTAAGAAAGCCTGTTTTCAATCAATTCATGACTTCAAAAATTTAACAGCTGAACTGTATTTTTAGCTAAATAGAGGGTTATGTTGAATAAGCAATTATATTAGCTTCACCTCATAGGTCGTCAAATGAAGGAACAGAGACAAGCTAATCAGCAAACGTAACAAAACTTGTGTATCTTTCAAGTTTATCCCCTAGCTTATCCCCTTGAATGTACTGTACTGTCTATGTAAAAGGCTGAAAACTCAGACTAATAATTTAGAATTAGTAGATCTTTACAAGTAGAGAAGAAATTCTTAGAAATAACTTCTAACATTTTAATGTTTATTTTAGGCTATATTGCCACAAGAAGTTAAAATAATATAGAAACCTCCAGCTAAATGTCACATACTTTTGAAATTGAATCCAGATGTTTGAAAGAAAAATCTTTGTCATACGTTCAGAAAGTCTCAGAAATTTTACATTTTTAAATAAGACCAACATTTAAACAGAAATCTTGCATTTCTATGGAAAAAACAGTAGTATTATCATTCTCATTATCACTACTTTAAATGACACTAAAATACTTTTTTAATGAAGTATATTTTTTCTGGAAAATACTTTTGGCTTCTAGTGAGTGGTTGGAACAAACAGACTAAAGAAACTAATTTAGGTACAAATTGTAGTCACAGCTAGCTCATACTAAAACATAAAATTAATTTTAGTACTCCCCCTGCCTTTTCTCTTCCAGTAGACCTATTTAATCTCTTTATTTATATCCTGTACATCAGAAAATTTAGCATCTTTTGACATTTTAGAGCTTAATGAAACAATTTAATATTCTTACAATGTAGATTTTACTGCAGCCCGTGTATATAACCAATTTTTGTTTTCTCTTTCTGTCTAACTGCACACAGTGTAATGGCCTTTCAAACCTCTGGCATTGTCTCCTGTAATATACTTGATAACTTATGTCCTGCTTACATGCTCTGGTGAGATAATGGATAAAATACTTTGATAATGAAACCTGGCCCTGTAATAGGAATAAGTCTCTTCTCGCTCTTCAAAGGTTTTACTTCTCTGAATTGCTACTTGTGGCAATGCCTTTTAGTCTGGAACACTCTGCTACTCTGAAGCTGTATTAACTACAATTTTAAACAGAATAGTTATCAGGAGTTTTCTGGTTTTATTGAGAGTTTCTCCAAAGAAATAAAGCATGATTTCCTAAAGACTACAATTATTTTATGATTCAAAGAGCAAAAGCTTGTCCCAAGATTGTTGTTGTGTGACACACTTGGAAAAAGTTACTTCATTTCTTGGTACAGTTTTCCCATTGGGACAATTGTATAATATAAATAAATAGGAAATTGATGCTACAATAGCATCTCATAGCTTTTGTTCCTACTCCACGGTCCAGCCAAGATAATGTATATTTTCTTGAATATCCTAATTAATTGGGCTACAGGTCAGTTCATTATATAGAAATGTTTTATATTAAAGACTTATTATCAGATACTTTTCTCAAGAGTTCTTTCTTTAATATTTTTTAATTCTAATACTCGGGATTTTCAAAGCACATTGCAATGCTTTAATCTTTGTGTCCTGCAGATAGCTACAAATTCATATTAATCTGTGTCATCATCTTGGCAGGACGAACTCTGCTGGAAAAGCTCTTCAGCCAGCAGGAAAACGCACCACAAGAAGAAGCGGAAAAACTATGTTCTCGCATTATTGCAATGGGTCTTTTGCTTCCATTCACTGACTGCTTCAGAGAACCATGTAATCAGAGTGCCCAGCAAAGCACGCCCACTTTTGATGTAAGTACGGAAAAAGTGATCTTTTGTCTGTTTTGCCAGGCAGGACAAAAATTATCAATGGTTCAGTCAGTCCTGGCAGAATTCTGGTAGTCCTTTTAATGAAAATTGCCCTTCTAAGAGTGGCCAGCTATTTTTCTGAGCTCAAGTGTATGCAGTTTTGTATCCAGGTAAGCGTAAGTTTTAAGAGGTTCTCCCATAACTTGATTTCTTGATTTTTAAACTCATATCTTAGTTCGTTATACTGTTCTTTCTGTTGTTTTCTTACTCTTTTTCTTTGAATCAAAATGCTCTGTAGGACTACCATCATTTCAAACCAATAGCTGCTTAAACAAAACTATAATTAAAGAAACAATAGAAACCAGCATATCACAAAACTTTACAGAATCTAAACCAGATATCTGTGCTTTTGATATAAAATAGTGCAGGGATGAGTGCAAATTTGCTGGCATTCCAGCTACAGTGTTATCTGTACCTTTGGAATATTTGGCCAGAGTGCTGTTATTAGTGGTGTTTGCATACTGTTACACAGCTGTGCTGTAGATATCACTTGACATACTTTTCCTTCCTCTTATACTGGATTCAATGTTAGGATACCTATCTATTTTATGATACTATACAATCCATGAAGTTTTACAGTCAAATTACTTTTGTAATCCTTACTATTTTATCTTTGACACTTCTTTGTATTGGTTTATGTGACTGAAGATAATCAGGGTTTTTCTCTTCACCAATTAACTTCAAAATACTGTACAAATACTAAATCTACTCAATACCTAACTGGTATAGTTAAGATCTTCCCTATTCAACACATTGAGCTGAAGCTTGATTAGAAATGATAGGCATAGATATGAGAGAATATGAGTCTTTTTAAGATTTTAAATCTTTCTCATCTTTCCTGAAGAATAGTTTAACACAACTGATGAAGGAAGAATATGTAGAATAAACTTGCCCAATGAATTCTTAAAATAAACAAGCTTTCCTACATAGCTTATCTACAAAATCACTCCATGGTCCTTCTAACAATATTCAATCTTTGGTTTTTGGGGTTTAAAAAAAAAAGTTGAAAACATTTTCAATTTTTTTTTAATTAATTAATTGAAAAATGGAGCGTGACTATAAAACTGAGGTTATTCAGGCAACTTAGTCACACACCATCTGAAAGTATTTATGGTTATATGTACTCAAAGTTAATGGAAAAGACATGTTGTATTTTTCATATTGTTTAAAACAGTCTGGCAATGTTTTCAGTTCTCTTGGTTTTACCATATATTCAGCTAATTTCCTCTTCTTTAGAATACTGAATACAATACTCTTTTTAACAAAGTTCCTCCTTACTTGTAAATGGATTTTATTCTATTCAAAGTTTGGAAAGAAGCAGAAGAAGCTCTTTTGTTACTAGTGTACCGTGCTTTGTCTGAGTGAGACACCTAATTTAGTTCTCTTTCATTGACCATATCCAACAGGAAGGACTTTCTGAAAAGAAAGAGTAGCCTAGTATAGTGCCATGCGAACAGCATGTCAAAGTCAGCCATTTAAGATGTTACTGACTTAGTAGTAGTCTTAATTTGAATTGGACTATCCATAAACCATAAGTGCTCTGTTACCATTTTACTGTGTAAATCCCCAAAACAGGTCATGATCCTGCAAAACAATGTCAGAAGTGGTATGAAGCTCTGTGTATGTGTTTGACACTAGTAGTGCATCCTACTTCAAAGGAATGTCCATCTGTCTTGAACACTAGGATCTCAACAACTGAATTTCACATAGCACAAAGATGAGAGCTGCTACTGTTGAATCTGGGAATATTTTTCTGCTTCAGCTTTGGTGACCACAGTACAGGAACACCTACCTGTTTATTTATGCCCTAGAAGAGTGAAAATATCTAGAACTTGCAGTACAAGCTCCAGTAGCTGAAAACTCCAAAATTGGGCTGCTCCTAGGTGATTTTTCTTCTTAGAGCGAGTACACAAAATATCTTACAAAAAATAAATCTTAATAGTTATGTAAAGAAATTAAACAAGTAGTATGAGAAAACCTATGGTAATGCTGTATATTACTTGTAAAAGGACATGTAAAGTCTGTGACTTATGCCTCCTTCACATCTCTCTCCATGTCTGTACTTGCCTTTTTTTTTTTTCTTATTTAGGTTTTCATTTTTTATTAAGCAGAAGAGGACTTTAATGTTGATCTAACCATTGTTTTCAAAGAGAGAGGAATTAGAGTCATCTTAAGTAATACTTAAATTTCATCCATCTAGAATTAGGAGATACATCATCTTTGACCTTACCCCAAAACTGGGAGCACAGCCAGTCTCATATTCTTCCTTCATCTCTGAATTCATAAGATGCCTCCAGTTTGGTGCTGGATTGCCTCCAGTTTGGCTAGTGTCCTTTTCACTCAGCTGAAACTGCCAACAACAAAGCCCCTATAACCCTGTCCTTGTCCCAGCCAGGTTTGTCTGCCACCTCGTCATCCTTCCTGCTACATCCAGCTCTGGTGTTCTTTGATGTTACTCATTTGGCTGGTTTGATTTTTGACTTAGTCTGGTTCTTATAAAGCTCTTAGGTCAGTCCTTTAGCATGTGTTTTTTCAGGACTGACAACCTTTTTTCCACTGGAATCCTTCCTTGAATCCCGCATTTTCTCCTTTTGTGACTGATCCCATGTATTTTTGAACTTTAAATTACTATTTTTTATGTTGAATAAAATCAATTATTCCCCTTTTGTTTAGGTGTGGGCCCACAGACTGTTTTTTGAAGATGTTAGGTTACCATTTATGAAAATAATTCAGTAAGTTTTGTTCACCCTATGATCTATTGCTCATGACTGGAGGTGAATATAAACAGATTATTTAAAACTCCTGTTCTCTCACTCTGATCTCTTTTTCTGGATGTCCTCCAGTGAATTTAATTTAACATGGCTAATGCTGAACCCACTGCTGTCTTAAAATGTTTGCAATTGCACACTGATTATATTCTTATCTTCTTTATTACTCATGCCTGGTGGTCACCTTTAGCTCTCCCTGCCTTACAACTGTGTATCCAAATCTTGTCTCTGTTTTGTGGTAACACAATATCCTAAGATATTCCAGACTTCAGTGTGGGCCTCTGCCTGACCCCATTAAATAATTGTACACAATCTCTCTTACTTTTCTCATTGGAACCTGTTTGTTTCTCTTGCACAGTGTCTGACTGCAATTAGGCAATACACTAAGAGTAGAGACAAGTGTCACAGCTCTCAGTTTCTTGGGCTAGTATTATAACTGTTCCTGGAAGCCAGTTTAAATTGAATTCTTAGCACTTGTATTTCTGGTACATGTTATGCTTTGTGAACATGATGATTACTCCTTTGTTAGTGTATGGCAAATGTGAGGGATCAACAAATATCCAACGAAGCATAAATTTTCAGAGGACTAGTAGTTGCCATCACATTTTTGCTGAGGATGGTGTCCAGTTTTCAGATGTTTATAACTTGGTTAAATTTTTGATAGATTTTAATGATGACTGGAAATGGCATGATCCTGAAGTATCTCTGATTTTCGTAAAATTTCAGGTCATAGCCCTAAGGATAGAAAATTTAAAACTCCTTTAAGAACTTAAGAGTAAACTTTTATGGTTTATCTTGGTCCATTTTATCAATTATTTCTTTAGAAACAGATTGTAGTAGATGCCCAAAATAAAAGCTTAGTCTGAAAAAGAGAAGTTGAAAAAAGCTTTAAATGTAGCAGAAGTAGACAGGGTTGGGATTTTCAAGATTTTTGCTGTTGAGAAGCAGTGGAAGTTTTCACTATAGCTATGTAAAGAACATATTAATGAGTAAGTAAATGTGCAATGGCAGATTTGCTATCCAGAAATGCCCTGTTTACTAGTTTCCTGTCTCCTGGAGAGGCTGCTAATTACTACCATATGCATATCATGACTTCTTACTTGTCGTACTATATTTACAGCCTATAATTCTTCTGCCAGTATTTAATAAAATTAAAAAGAGCACTTAAAGCTAAATTAAAAATAAAATGACCAAGCAAGTAGATGTGTGACTTACACAAATGTAAACAAAAGCCTGTTCAAAGAATATTCTCCCCAAAATAACTATTGCCCACTTGCCTATTCAGTTTTTCCCTTTTTAACAGTTGTGACTGTTCAGGTGTAGTTCTAAGCTTTTTTGCATTTTACCTTATTATATTATCCTATTAGAGTAAAACAAACACAAGGCTGAGTTTGCTAAGAAGTGTGTCTTTGGCAAGAGTGTAACCACGGGCAAGTTTTGTAGTCACTTGTTGGAGGACCACAACATTCAACAAGAAGACATCTCATCTCCTGCTTAGCTCCTCTGTTAGCAATGTATCACAGAACCTAGAGGATGGCTATCTTTGGAGAGATGTCAGTAATAAATTATATACATTTGCATTAGAATTTAAACTGTTCATACACCAATAAAAGTAGTTGGTTTTCTGCTATCAATGCAAGGCAACTTTTATTTAGCTTCACTGTTGTATTAAGAAATATTAACTGTGCTTGGTGTTTGCATTTTATCCAGTAGTTGCAATTACTACATGTTGAGGATGTCTAGTCCTTAATGATGACTTTCTGTCGCAGATTTTCCAGTTCACAGTGCGCAGTTTTAAGATATGGATGTTTTTTTCCTTGCATAGCAGATTTCTACTTTTTTTCCTGACAATCTTTCCAAGTAGTTTTGTGTGTAGTTTCTAAACATTAGCTTTAAAACACTTAAATTCACAGTGAAAACTTAACTGATTTTGTGACAGAGGCTTTCTATTATCATTTTGTAAGTGGTTTTGAGAAGAAAACTGGGCATACCTTTGTATCCATACTATACTCTTCATTTGGGGAACTTAATCTCTATTACACACTTTTGGATCCAACAACTACTTTTTTCATGTGGCATTACCCGGCAATATCTTCTTCCTTATGTGTCTGGAATGTGTGCTAAATTTCCATTTTTATTTCTGCTGTCATTTTAATTGGGCTAGCTCTCCTTGTATCTTCTTCAGTGTTTTTATTGAATGCTGTTACTGTGTTGAGTATTGTTTTTAACGCCTTCTTGATTTATAAAATATTTCAACATATTCTGCAATGAAAGATCCAAATGGACATCTTCTGAAGGGTGTCTTCACTGTGTTATGATGTGATTTTATACATAGGCATGTTTGACAGTTTGGGACAGGGACTGGCCGTTGTGTGATTCATAGTTATAATGCCTGACTAGGTTGTCTTCCATTTCTGAAATAACACTTCCACAAGGAAGCAGAGACAGACAGCATAAATGGGAAATGCCATTAAAATGGCCATTTTCCTATTACCTCCAGGCCATCTCTGGTGATGTAAATGTTTTTTAAGGAAATAAAGATATTGCTTTCTTACTGCTGAATAGTAGCAGATGATGGGACTTTGCAGGTCAGATGGAAGAAGAGTTAGTGACATGAAGGCTTTACTTAATTTGAAGTTATTTGCACCATTTACACCAGTCTAAAAATTAGTAGTTAAACAGATTGTAGACAGACTGCTTTCTCAGATGTCAGAGAGCCAAAATACCAGTGATCAGTTTTCAAAGAGCAGCTTTCCCAAGAATTGACTACAGCTAGGAGAACGTCTCTTCCAAACTGCAGCTCAAAGCTGGCAACAATGCAGCACTTCTTCAAGGATGTTTTCAATGCTTGGGAATAAAATGTGTGAGACTGCATACAGACACATCTTATGAAATTCATCATGGCAGTATATTGGGAGCCAGTAGCAAATAAAACTTTAAAAGCTAACAAGTGAAAGCTGTGGAATGGAGCAGAGAAAACAGATTGTCAATCTGCTGTCTTAACCTTTGTTTGTCATGTAGGTTACCATGGCAGGTGAGATTGACTGAATCAAACCCCCATGTCTTCCCTTCCTTTTCCATTGCCCAGTCACACTTCGTGACACTTTGTCTTTTGTGGTGAGCAACTTTGAATATTCCTGAAAGTAGTAAAATTGAAACAATTGGATGATCACAGGGCTGAAGTACTCTTATTATACTATTTCCTTGCTTCCTTTTTTTAATTTTAGTTGCATAATTATTTTATAGTTGTTACATCTGGCCCTGCAGTCTTCTAGCCTTCCTTTTAAATTTTTCTTTCTTCATTCTACTTGCTTGTGGTGATGCTACTGTATACACTTTCAACTGAGGTATTTTATATGTAGGATATCACTAGGTTTTCACACTTCTTTTTGAGGAGAACATTATTTACCTCCTTATTATTCCAAAGAACTGATTCAAGAGAGATTTACTGCAAGTTAAGTTTACACCACCTGTTTAAAATTTTCAAAATCATTGTGGATTGGGTGAAGGTGGTGGTTACCCTGTGATCCCAAGAGATCTTTACAGTTAATACTGTACATTAGTTCACCTTCTTAAGAATAACAGTCATAACACAATATCTTTTTTCTAGCTTGGAATTAAGATTACAGTGAGAGTTGAATTTCTGTATATTGATTGCCTCTATGTTTTCAAGAGAAAGTTTTTATAATAGTAATAATCACCTTTTCAAGTGGAGTAGAGGTGAAAAGAATTTTCCAATAAAACGGACTTCTTTGGAAAATTCAGATTTGTCAGAATCCAAACTTACTGCAGAACTGTGTAAGTGAAAACAACTGATGGAGAATCTTCTTGCCTCCGCTTATAAAGACACACCATCAAGTGGTCTAAGTAACAGCTGATAACACAGTGATTTTGGGATGTGTTCTTCTGAGTGGAAGTTCAAATCAGATGTGTAAAGAGGCTTGATCTTGAGGTTCTTCTGTTTCATGGAAGGCTAGTTACTCCCTGTTCCATGGAAATTTTATTGTAAGGTCACCAGTTCAACCTATTCAGCTATATTAAATGCAAAAGTTATTGGTGAATAGGAAGACCAAGGCAATCTCTCTGGAACAGAATGAGGATAGATCTGGAAATCTGAAATTTAGTTTCCCTATTTTCTTTCCCTGTGGGGACCCTAACTGTTGGCTCTGTTGGCCTCCCATATTCCCAGGATATGACATTGAATCCTGAGCAAAGGTTGATGGGATCAAGCAAGTTTTTTTGAGGCGGTTTAAATCATTCAAGGGAAAGAAATACTTCATGTTTTTTGATATTTGAAGGGTTTTTAAATTAATTGTTGAGGCACATGAGTTTTCTGAAAAGAAAAATATCACTCAGGTAAAATGCTCATTATCAAATTTAGTTCATGAG
This sequence comes from Coracias cyanogaster, assembly GCA_033124195.1. Taxonomy (NCBI): domain Eukaryota; kingdom Metazoa; phylum Chordata; class Aves; order Coraciiformes; family Coraciidae; genus Coracias; species Coracias cyanogaster. The sequence continues at coordinate 38,314 of JAVSBS010014746.1, read as the reverse complement.
GATAAATTCCTCCTTCAGCCGTATATCACAGTATTATGGCTGACTTGCTGTTTTTCAGCCTTGGAAGGCGTCTATGCTCATTAGTACAGCCAAAGGTACAAGCCAAGAGCCATGTTTAATCACAGCTCTGTTTGTGTTGGTGGTCAGATAGAGCTTTCTTACTGAATCTCTCCTCAAAAAGTAAACCACTTTCCCCATTCTTGATAGTATTGATTTCTTTAATTTAAAAGCTGCTTAAAATAAAGCAGTCTTCTGCTGCTAAGAGCATTTTGAGGTAGTCTGACTCCAGTTTCTCGAACTAAAACCTTCCTTGTCCAATTAACTATTTATATGCAGTGAAAACTTGCAATTGGCTTTCTTTCATTTTAGAGGTTATATATTTAGGAAGATTAAGCTTCCTGAATGGAAAAAAAGTTCTTACATGGGCTTGAAACAATCTAAATGACAGTTACATACAAACGTGGAAGAAGCGCTTTTGAGCTCATAGCCTGAAAAACACCTCTGAGTCATGGACTCTGGCCCCTGTCTATCCCAAGTACCATAAAATGTAGTTCCTCTGTGAGTTTATCTAGTTTCATCTTAAATGCAGCTATACTTTTTCCTCTCCACTCCAGCTCTTCCCCTTGGAAGGCTATCCACATCCAGAGTGGTTTGATGAGTAGGAACCTTCTTGCAACTGCCACTTTGTGTTTATTTCTGGCCTTTTTACACCTGTCTGTGGACACTCCAACCCTTCTGTCCTCCCCTCTTTAAGGTAACTTTGAATTTGGGGTTCTAGTGGAAAAATTGTTCAAGGTTTCTATTCAAAAATAAATGCTGTGCAAGATAGGGCCTGATTCCATCATGGCTTAATGCAGGAGCCATCAGGGAAGTTAGTACCTATTGTTATGCTGAGCTCAAGAGCAGACACCACTCCTGATCGAAGTGTGCTTCTGTACTGCGCCACCTTTCCCATCTCACCACGCATGATCTGACTGTGCTTTTTTTTTTTTTTTTTCTTGAGAATTGTCAAAATACTCCTGAGAGATTATTTCCTCCCCTCTGTCCCCGGCCCTGGATTCTCACATTGCTAATTCATGCTTTTGCAACCAGTTTGGCCAGATATGTATGTTTATTGCTGTTTCAATTCCAACTCTTGTGCCTCTTTTAAATATTTCTCACAATGACTGGTTTTGTCCTTTGAACTGGAAGTGGATATAGAGTTGATTAAAAATGGAAGTGATGTAGAACAGAAGATTGTATTACCTGTATATCTCCCAGAGCAATAAAGCTACCAAAAGCACAAGCTCAAGGTTGCATGTTATATTCCTGCAGTGGTGGATATACTAATCTCTAATTCAGTCTGTGACCTGGGGGACAAACATTGTCTCCTTGTGTGAAAAATGTGTGACCCCTTTTTCTGAAAGCTCAGAGTCCACCAGTATGCTTTCTGATGTTTGCTGCAGGTCTAGCACACAGCCCTAGTTCTGGGTCCACCAGCCTCTTTCTATGTGTCACTTGCTAGAGGTTCTTATTTTGAACAACTTGAAGCATTGGCTTCCACCTTTAAAGATTAGCAGGAAAGCATATGTTTAGCTGAAGCGGTGGAGGAATGTAATTAATATTTAATACATTATGTACCTGAAATTTAACACTGTGGTACCCAAGAACAAATATTTCTTAGAAAATGCCATTCTTTGTCAGAACTGAGAGCCGACAGGGAAGAGAGTGAGTTAAACTACAGATCTTACTCTCTGTGACTCTATTCCTAATGCTAGCATCTTTAAGTGGTAAAGGATCTATTGATTAGTTACCATCAGATCCTGCAGGCAGTTTGCCTCGCCCATGTGCAAATGCTCTGCAGTTTTAAGAACCAGTGGAAAGTGCTGTGTAAGGCCGTGTGGAAATAAGAGCTCTTCTTGACATCATGTTTAGTGCACTGGACTCAGACAGCTTTAAGCTTTCAATGTCTTCCCAGAAATAAGTCCAAATAAAAAAGACTGGGATCATTTATTACAAGGAGATATCTATATAGATATATAGATGTGTGTATAGTGGAGTCGGCGCAAGATGAAGTTGAAATTCCAGATGCATTCAAAGCTTGATCACGGTAAGAGTATTCACTGGCTGTACTTACAACGATATCTAGTAAATATTGTCTCTGACATGAAGAGGTTAAAGGAGAAAGAGTTGATGTGGAAATCCAGGTTTGTGGATGCTTGTATTTAAATTATTAATGATAAAAGAAATTTAGGGGTTTTTTGTTTGGGTTATTTTGTTTCCTTTGCTTGAAGAACTGGCTGCATCAGAATTGGTTGCACATATTTTTCTTCAAAATGTTGTAATAATCATGCTTATTTATGGTGTTATCGGATTTAGAGAAGGAGAAATGAGATGGGTTAATGTATTAACTCACATAGAGATAAAGACAAAAGGTAAAGAGGATTGGATTTTGGACATTAGCTTGGGTAAGTAAGAATTAGGATATGGGAAAGAGTAATTTCTTGTGAAGGGCATGAAGGAAGAGACGGTTAATCTTTTCCCTTTTTAAGTGTAGTTTATGGACTATCAGCTTGAAGTTCAAACCTTCAGACTACCTTTCTGTCCTGAGGGTTTTTCATATTTTGAATTGCTTGTAAGTTTGCAAGTAATGTAGTTGTTAAATACTTTGTTTATAAGTTGAATGCAGATACCTTTTTGTTATACTGCAACTCCCTTCAAGGCATTTTTTGCAAGTTTACATTTCCGTCTGTAAATTTCTATTATGTGACAAGCCTATTCCATCATCCTTCTCTACATTGAATAGTGAATGAAAAGAGTCCCAAAACAAACAAAAACACAAACCAAAAGATACTGTCTTATGTACTTAAAATCCAAACTCCCATGCTGGATTATGAGTCTATTATGGAATTGTGTGATGTCTGAATTTATAACTGTTTACAGTTTATATGCTGTAAATTCTATCAGCAAGAACATAGGTACTTCATATTTTATTACCCTCATAATGTATCCCATCTGTGCAATAGTTCTGATAAATTATGTTTTAAATACATCTTAATTCAGCTAAGCTAATCATACTTCAAAAATATGTTGTCAAATGACTTTGTTATATATTTCAAGAACTGGCATGGTGAAAAATCATGTCTAGGGACAGTTCAACTGTTTGTCTTCCTCATTTCTGCTATGTCAATATTACCTGCAGTCTGTTGTATTCTGTTTTATTGCCCTATAACACTACATGCAATCCTCTTGAAAGTTGACTGTGCTTACACAGCTAACCCTGTGTAGAGCTTGTTGTTCCCTGTATTTCCTTGACTGCGAAAGGTAGTAAAGTGGGCAAAACCATTCTGTTCAAGCTTGCCTCAATGACTTATTTGAAGTGTATTTTCCTCTATATTTTTGAGATTTGGATGGTGCAGAAACAAGACAAAGGGCAAAATCCAGCAGCTTTTATTTTTCTTTACCCCGTATTTGCAGGTATGACTCTCCCTGTCCCTTTTCCTCCCACAGTACTGGATATGAGGCAGAAACTCAAAAATACCTATCTTCTAAAAAGCTGGAATTAGACAAAGGGGAAGTACTAATTTAGTGAAAGCACTGCTTTAATCAAGCCTGTTTGGATATTCAAATGCAGTAGCGTAGTAATGGGAAAAGTATAGTCTTTTCAAGGAACATAGAGCTCAAGGTTCATGTAAGCAACCTAATCTGATTTTGTATTAAGCTTTTTATCCATTTTTTTTTACCTTTATCTAAGGTCTTCGGCTGGATTTTTGCCATGTTATTCTTGCTGAAAAGATTTAGTGAGCTTCCTTTGAACCTGTTTGATGCACCTTCTGTATACCAAAACTTTCCCCTTTATAACCAACATTTGTCTGTTCTAATACTAGCACTCTCATCACAACTTAATTTTTGGCAGGTGAAAGCTTAGTCACATGGTATAGCAATTATCCCCAAAAAAGTTTTTAATTATTTTGTGTATTTGTGTAGAATTAAACAAACAAAAACAGAAAAAGAAAAAAGAAAAAGTTTTGAATACAAAAATCAAATATGCAGCAAGACAAATATAGATCACCAGTGTTTTACTTCTTTATAAGATTTACAGTGTGATATGGCTCTATTTGCATCCTGTGACTTCATTTCTGCCCCCGCTATCCCCTCCCCCAGTGTTTTACTACAATATTTGCATATTTACAGATCACTTGCTGGCATACTCATGTGGTTGCTATGATTGATCTCTATAGAGTTTACAGTATTATAAATATTTAATCATAAGGTGTGTGCATGTTGATGCATGCTGGGAGTCACAAGAATAACTGCGCGAATTGTCATCTTTTAAAACCTTTCTGTTGGCTTAAAACGGAAGTTTGCCCTAGTTCTCAACACACAGTCTGGATGTCTCCTACTTTTAATAAGGGAATCAAACTCAAAGCTATTGAATAATAAGAATATAATCTCATTTGAGCCCAGTGGATTGAGATTACATTTATCTGGTATTTTGGGGGGGTTTTTTTAGGATTAATCTAAAAGCAAACCCACCTTTTTACCTGTGTTTCGATAAATATGTAAATGACAAAAACAGGGCTACAAATAATAAATATCTTAGTTTAATTTGTGCTGAAATAATTCTGCTTCTTATCGTTACACATTTGGTGTAAAAATATTTCAGTTCACACTCTATCTAATATTTTTCTCTAACCTATAAGCTAACTATTTGTAAAGTAGTACAGCCATGATGGACAGAACCTGTTGCCCCTAAGGAAAGAAGTGGCAAAGAGTTCCTTATGCTCAAAAAAAGTGCTGAATTCTATTCTATCGTCACTTTGTGCTGTAGATAGATAGCTAAAAGATTATATTTTCTATTGTTAATAGAAGTGATTCCAAAGTGGAAACACTGAAGTTTTTTTAATATAGATTTATGTTAAGTCATTGTCAGGAGATGAAGAGCATAAAAAGAAGTCTGCCTTTGATGTAAGGGCGGATATGGAGCTATTTGAATTGGAAACAAAAGCTTCGATATTTTGAGCCTTTCTATATGAACTTCTCAACTTTTTTGTTGTTTTGTTTTGTTTTTTTTTAACCACAGCAAGACCAGCTTTATACTTGGGCTGCAGTTAGCCAACCCACACATTCATCAGATTACATTGAAGGAAGTTTTCCAAGGAGAATTCCATCTGTGTGGCCCCCACCTAAACCTCCAGATGAAGAAGAAAGACTTAAAATTACGGAAGAAGGTATAGTTTTTGGACAAAGACAAGATATATGTATGTGGGGAGCATGTGTCTTTTAGAATCCCAGATATAAACTTTATCTTAACTTCTAACAAATACATGATTTTGAAGATCTTGGATTAGCATCAGAAATCATGTTAGCTAGTATGAATCTAATAAAAAATATTCCACAAAAATGCATGTTTTCTGTTAACAACCAAGATGTGCACCTGGTATCTGCTGACTAATGGATTTTACCAGGTGTAACCTTTGTTCTTTTCCAGTTTACATACCTTCAGAGACATGAAATATGTGTACTTTTCTCTTCTTAAAAATATGGAAAACTTCAGAAGCCTACTGGTGGTATACTGAATGTTATTAGAGTGGTGTAAGGTATTCCTTTGTGGATTCAGCAGTCCCCTGCTGACAGAGAGGTAGGAAAAGTGTATCTGAAAAAATAAATTGAGGTCTTGTTTACAAAGTCAGTTTATCTTAAAACTTGTGAGGTTACTCTACCAGCCAAATTTCTGAAATCTTCTGCATAATCACTAAAAGCTTTGTTTAAGCTGAGAATTAAAACAAACCCTCTAGTAGCTGACAAAGGAATTTAGAAGAGAATTTCAAACCTTGTTTTCTGTTAGTAATGTTGATAGCCAAATACCACAGGTTCTTGGAGGCTTAGCTTTGCATTAATTAATATCCAATGGCTCTCAACACTTTTAGGCTGCATTCATCCTCGTGATCTCCATGAAGAGCCATCGAGTATTCTCAAATTTTTATTTCCTGCTACTCCTTTTATTTAATTTCTCAGATTTGAAGAATTAAGTCATTATGTCTTCAGATCTCTTTTTACTGCTTGTTGGCTTTGGGTGGAGTTAACTTTAAGTTTGCTTCTCTTTGGGACTTCTCTACCACTTTCTCTGGAACATGAACAAAGTATTCTTTGCATGGACAACATTTATCATGGCAACAATTCACTTTTACTGGTATCACTTATTTCAGTGTTCACAAGCAAAATAAGTGATGCCAGCAAAAATGCAATACTGCTATGTTATTCTGTTTATGCTGTGGCCTTTACCAAAGCAGCTTTAGTAGAGGTCAGGGAAATATTTCTGCATCCATTTCACTGATGCAATAGAGAGTACAGAACACTGAAGAACTGAACTGTTGGGCTAGTCCAGTTTTTTGAATAATCATCTACTATTTTATACTATATTCAATGAAAGTGCTGTCATATGCCATAGTTGAATTTATTGCTGTGTACTCTAAGAGGACAGATTGCATTTCTCAGCTTGGACACTTAGCTAATGAGCATGTGATCAGTGTATTTATGAATATGCTCTGCACTGGAAAAATAAAAAGGTGAATATTTTATTATTTTAATTTGACGTTTTAGCCTGGCAGAGGCTGGTGCAAGATAAGAATAGTTTGTTGCTCTAAAATCTAGAAAAACATTGGTTTAAAAAGTATTTTTGAATGTAAAGATCGTTAATATTTTTACCTATTTGGAAGAGTATTTCTACTAAGAAGATAATACTAATAATTTTTAAATGTATCCTTTTTATACACGGTTTGCTTCCATCATGTGTTCTTCTATTTAGTATTATTCTTACTATATGGATGTAATGTGTACAGTACTTGTCTGATCCTTATCTCAGCCACTGCCCTTTCAAAAATTGCAAAAATATTAAGAAAATAGAATTAGAAGTAAAGTGGATAATTGTATATTTGGACTACTTATAAATGGAACATAAATACATAGGTGTTGACACTTTAAAATGTTATTGGAATTTTAAGTTTTGGTGCGAATTTGCAGTGTAGGCCATGGAGGGAAAAGGAAAAAATATAATTGTTCTGAATACCATTCAGGTAGATAATTTAACAACTTCTTTAATTGTTCACATGCTTGCCATGTGGAAGAACGTGGAGGTGAGTGATGTTTCGTATGAAGCTTGAAGGATAAGCACCTTCCCTAATATTTGTTACTAAATTATGTTATGTATATATGCCCTTGAAAGGTGGGGGCAGCAAGCTGTATTTTGCATTATATATAATTATTTAATAAAGCAAATTATTATATATAATTATTTTTGTATGGATTAAACAGATACAATATTAACATTACAGACAATGGTTTATAAACAAAACCATCCATTTTAGTCAAAAGTATTGATCCAGAGAGGAATGTAGCCGGATATTTTTAGATGTAGAGTCATTATTATTATACACCTTGGATGCGGACAATACTAGGCCTTCAAGTTTTAAGTAAGGCAAGAGGAAATTCTGTAAGGTCTTAGGTGATCTGTTCCTAAATTAGCAAAGTAATTAATCCATTAAATAGTTTTTCTGTGAGCTCTGTGTCATGTGAAACATTGTTGGGTGTGAAGAAAGGGCTACTAGTGTGGTTGGGGTTTCTTTGGGTTTTTTTCATTAGGTTGGTTAGAGGGTTTCTTTAGTGGGTTTTGGGGTTGTTTTTTTAAGTTTGGCTCTTTATTAAAAAAATGAAGTTTTGGAATACTTTAATTTGGGTTCAGGTCAGCAGATACTTACATGGAAAGCATTTTTCATGTCTGGATTCCGAAAGGTTTTTTGACAAAATGAGTCAATGTCAACAATAGTATCAATGGGTATGCCACTAATTTTCCATCAGAATACCCCAAATCTGCTTCTGTAGCTTCCTATGGTATTTGACACTATCACTCTCACATCCCAGCACATTGCCTGAATCTAAATGCACCAAGGTATTTGAAATTCAATTATTTTAATGCTTTGCTGATGACACTATTCCAGTTAACATATAGGAAAAGGCAAGTATGCAGGCACTAGAGCCCAGTCATCCTGTTTCCTGAAATCTGAGTTAGTGTTTTTAACAAAACTAGGCTTGTTCAGACATGTATTTCCTTTGTTTTATGAAAAATGAGGAAAAAAAAATAATAATGTTTGGTTTGGGTTAAAGAGAAGGTTTCATTTGTCATATAGCACATTTTCTTAATTCTTTTTTTCCCTTTTTTTGTCTTGTTGTGGTGGCAGTGGCGTTTGTTTTTGTTGCTTTTCAGTTCTGCTTAACAAATACAAAACCTTGCTATTTTGCTGCAAATAGATTGTATTTGGTGGATTTTGGTGAACTAACCTTAGAATGAACTGCTTGTATCATCCTAAACTCAGCTTAGATTTAGAAGCCTTTTTAGAACAAAACCTGTCTGCAGTAAAAATAAGCTAGACGATTCTGTAAGATTTGTTAAATATTGAAAAATACATAAGAGGACCCTATAAAGAAGGCATCATTAGCAGTAGCTTCTAAGCTGGTTCTTTGTACTGTGTAGCTGCTGGGGGTTTTTTTGTGTGGTTTTTGTTTTTGGTTTTTTTCCTAATTATCTCTTATCAGGCAAAGAAACTGATGGGTTCTTTAAGGTCAGAGAATAAATCAGTAGAAAGCTCAGAACAGAAACCAGAACTTTTAATTCAAGCCCTGTGCTTTAACTACAAGACTCTCTCCCATAAACTAAAAATAAGTCTTTGTTATTCTCTGCAATGCCTTACTGAAGGACTTGAGTGTCCTGAACATTGGTTGGGTTGTTACATGTTTGTGTCATTTCCAGCAAGATCTCTTATTTCTTTTATCTAACAGCCAGTCAAAATATGGCACTGTAGAAACAATGCAGGAATGTACAGTATATGTCTCACTGAAATAAATATTAGCACAATCACAGTTTTAATGTAATTTCTTTTGTGCTTAGGTTTGGAGATCTCAAAAGCTAGTATTTGGTGATAGAAAAATTGTTATCCAGGTTTTAAACCAAGAAAGGGAAGCCAGTTGGAGTAGGTGTATTAGGGTTTTTTTTCCAGGTAAAGTGTGCCTATAAATGTTCATAGTCCCACTGCTATTTTATTTTTCCTCGTCACGATGATAGTTGGAGATTTGCAGTTCCACTTAAAGCCATAATTATGACACAAATAATTATTGTCTCCATTTAAAGACAGCAAACACATAAAAGAATGTTTAGATACTCATTAGGATCATAATTAGTTATTCCACAGTAGAAAATAATTGAAGAAGATACAACTCGAATGAAGTACTGCTGTTTCATTTTTCAATGTAAATGAGTAACATGGTCCAAATTCCAAAAGTCAGACTACTACTAGTACTTTGCCCAAAAGAGGGAGTGTGGAATTCAGGACAGAGGTGAAGAATTAGTTTTGTATCCTCAATTTGAATGTCCCCATTTCTGGCAAGCTCTAACTGTTCACTTACACAATAAGTGTACTGTCCCAAACTATCTCTTTGTAAGGCTGAGATGTAGACAGTGAATAATAAAGCTAGGGTGAAACTGAGATTTCTCAAAATGTATTTGCAATAGTAAGGCCAGTTGCATTCAAGCACACTTTTTAAATGGGAGTTTAGGTTTTTATCACTATCTCACAGTGGAGATTTCAAACTTTGACAGTAGGGCAGAGGAGGGCTGGTGTAGGATATGAAAAAGACAACATAGCTGCCAACAGTCATAAATTCTGCTCACAGGTTCTCTTGGCCTTTACTGGACAGACACAATCCACAGACCCTAAAGGATAGAAATAGTTCTTAATAAGATTGAATGGGAAGAACAAGCATGAGAACCTTCCTTGATCTTCTGTGGAATGTGTATAGTAGAGATATAAGTAACGATTTTTCTTTAAATCAGAAATTTTTACACTCAAAATGGACATCTTTCAAGTTTAAGATGATAACATTTAATGTTGAGTCATAATACACACATTGTAAATTAAGATCAGGCTGGCTTTATTTATGCATATAACCTGTTCAGTTATTTTTAGATGGACATTTTGGAAAGTGGGACAATTAACATTGTTGTCTTTTTAACTCTGCGTTCTTTTCATGAAATTTTTAATGTGTATTTTGAAAAATCAGTGAATTTTTTTATATAGAACTTTTAAAAGATATTTTTTATTTTTTTTTTTTTTTAATTCAGAGTTGAAATCTACTGTCCTAGAAGCAGAGAAACAACGTATAGATGATGTTCAGCAGGTACAGGTAAGATTCGAACAGACATGTTTTATCTATCGTTTTGTAAAAAGACTGGAAAAGCAGTACTTCAGACATTTTTACAATAGTTATGTGTAATGAGTATTCTGAACGAACATGGAACATTCAGAAGTGTTGTTTTGATTCTAAATTTGGATTTCAAAATACTTACAAGCTCTATAGAACTGGTTTTATTAGGTAATCTGCAAAATTTCATGCGAATAATAGTGGCATAGAGTTTTTTCTGTTTCTTCACTGAAGCTTATAGTGGTGGCCGTAGGTGAACAGATTTAGGGTGCCATACTGGACTTCAGAAGAAGATAATGTAACATTGGGAAAGTGGAGACTTAGTCTAGGTTGGACTTGTCCAACATAACCACAGTCTTTTTTTAGTTTTTTTAACATGTCACCATTCATGTTATATTCTTCATTAAATGTGGTGCCGTTTGATGGGGTTGAGAAACGTCAATTTAATTTTTTTTTTTTCTTATCTTACTAGTGAATAAGACTATTCAATTGTTCTGGAAGGAAAAGTTCTGGACTCCTTAAATCTTTGTCTGGAACAAAGAGTGGTCAAAAGCTCTTGATATCCATCAATATCTATCTATATCAACCTTCAAAAACGTCTACAAATCAGAATGGTCACTCTGACATTTTTCATCGTGTTTGTAGATAAATCCTTTACTGCATTCAGATAATTTTCATTGTTATTTGTACTTTTTAAATGTGATGAAATACTACAAAATATTTCTATTTGAGATCTAACCTCTTTATTGTTTGTCCAGCTTATCCATTGTTTTTCTTCTGTAGAAAGCAAGCATTGGCTGAAGTTAGCCTAGTAGGTGATTTTTCTTTTCTTTCAGTACATGACAAAGGAAGAGAGGCCTAGTGTAAAATTTGAAACTGATCAAGTAAGTCTACTTACAGACTACTTCCCTCTCCATTCCTTGGGAAAATATATTTTTCCACATGCTATTAAAATAGTTGGAGATGTTTGATACTGACATAGAAACAAACACAAATGTAACACGATGCTGATAATTTATCTCAGTTGTGATAAACAGTTATCTAAAAGATTCAGAATAATTCCAAATTAAAAGCACAAGTAACACACAGAGAGAGCCTGGATTCTACACATTTTTTGCTGCTGAAAGGAACTTTTTAATATATTCTCTCCATTTCCTTACCTTTACAATGTTAGATATAATCTTCATATTTTGTGGCATAATTTCCTAAAGCTTTTAATTTTACTCATTCGAGTCCAAAATAGCTATTCTTTTTAAATTACAGTTAAAAAAATGAGGGCCTGCGGATGTGCTTGCTTTTAGTGGAGGAATTGGTAAGCAGAGGGAAAATAAGAAAAACTGACAGCCATTTAAGTCCTGGTTTTGAAATGCCAAAGAGGAGCAACAACGTCTGCTTAGTCTTCCCAGTATGAACAGAGAAAGCTTTGTTAGACCTAAATCCTTTAGTGAAGGAAGAAGAGAAAACTTTGAGTGTCCTAGTTTAGAAACTTCAGCTTCAAACCTGATGTTTAGATTTGACAGCTGTACTTCTCTGCAAGAGCCAATTTTCTTTCTGTTCCTGATCTTTTGTGGTACTCTTGTAATCTTTCCTGCATTTTTAACTCAGTTTTCAGGTTTGCTTGATTTCATGTACATGGTAGGTAAAAAAAAGTCTTAGCTGAAAGAAAAAAAAGATTATTATAAATGTAAAATGAGCACACAAAAACTAGGCTTTGGTTAGTAGTTGGGCAACACAGAACCAAAACCATAAAGTTGTCTCGAAGTCAGTTAAATTCCTTGTTCTCTTTTATACATCTTTTTATCAAAATAATTTAAGCTACTTCTTTTTCTCATCATTTGTGATGAGTGTCTATTCTGAGTATCACACAAATTTGTAAAGTCCTCATTATGTTTATTTAAAGGTCAGAAATTGAATGTAATTAATTCTTCTTCATGCCATTGATGATGCTTGGTCTCTGTAGTCCTGTCTCGGGAGATGAGGTTTTGCCAGACTAGTCCAATTTCTAGCAATTTGTTGTGAGATAGATTACAATGAATGTTTAAGCTATATTTATTGTGGAACAGCTTGCTATCAAAAAATTCTTATGCTGTAATGTTTCCAGCTCAGTTGTTCACTTTGGTTTCGTTCACCCATTTAAACTGACAAATAAATTCTCAACTAAAATTATATGCCTTCTTGGAATGCTACGTGCTTCAAATGGTAGTAACAACTATTGGCAGTTCTCAGGCACTAAAGACATATTTCTACTGCATGATCTATTGGTGCCCTTTCAAAAAATATCATAGGGAAACTATGCTAGCATTAAAAATCTTAAATTACAGGACATGTTTTGCCATGATGAATATACTTTCCACTTAGAAAACATTATATCTGACTCTTGGAGTGTCTCTTTAGAGTTTTCCTAACTACCACACTTTGCTGGTAACCCATCTCTGAGCCTTTCAGCAGGGACTTTTTTTTTATACTAGTCTTTAACTACAAATTATTCTAACTCCTTAGGGTAATAACTTAGTGGCATTTGAAATGTTCCAATTTTGACACTTAGTAATAAAAAAGACTGTGAAATCTTTTAAGATAAACACAATCAGTCTACTCAGAAAATATAAAACATAGGCAGGATTGGGATTTACTTTTCGTTACTGTAAAATATCACAACTACCCTTTGTCTTGGAAACATGCATGCAGCTCAAAACTCTCTCATACAAAATTTCAGAAAGATGATTCTTTACAGATGAAGGTAAGATAAGGAAGGTGAATGTAAGATCTGTCTGAAATTGGGAAATGATTCTATTACAAATACAACAACAACAAAAAAACAGATCTGTCTTAATATAGTATTACATGGCTTCCAGTACAGTAGCGGCAAACTGTACATGAGACTGGTTAATAATTGTGCTCAACAGAAATTGGAGGAAGATTGGGAACTCTTCCTTTATTAGCTGCCTTTATGGCTGTGGCTCTTTTCACACTGCTTAATTTCACATGTTAGTTCTTGAAATATTCATTCATTCAGGACCCAGAAATCCTGGGATGTCACTCCTTTTCTGTCCCTTCACTACTTGGCAGGTTACTTTTTTGTAAGGGGGAACAGAAGACTTGGGGAGACAATGAACTGTTCTAAAACTTTTTTTTTTTTTCCCTACAAAAGTATGATTGCTAAAGTCTTGAATTTCAGCAGAGGAAAAAGGGTATACTTTGGGTGAAAAAAAAAAAAAAAAACAAACACCACAAATCCAACAAAAACATATGGCACATTTACAAGAACCTACTATATTCAGTTGTCTCATTGAGGAAAGAAAGGAGTATGAAAGCAGCAAACTGTTTGGCCAAGTTTTCCATATGAATTGAATGATAAAGTCTGCACCTGTTGCATTTTTCAGAGTAAATGCTATAGCTAAATTATGATCTCTATCCTGGCAAACAGGATTGGATATATTGTTTTAAGGAAAAATGTATTAAGGCAAACAAGCAGTATAAATCTGTTCTGTTCTTATTTTCAAAAAATAAAGCCAGGCTTGCAATATGTGATGCATAGGAACTTACATTCTATTTGCATGTCCAATGAGTAAGGTTAGAATTTGGATATCTTAGCATAAAGTGCATGAATATCAGGAAGCCTATGTAGGCTTGTTGCATATGCAAGCCTTGAGAATAAATTATGCATTGTCAAAAATGCACAGAAAGGAAGCAAAATTTGTGTGAAACAAGAGATGATAGAAACCTGGCAGAAGACTTTAGTGCTGGAGTCACAGGGACTGCTGAAGTGCAGAGCATTTTGCTTAGCCAATAAAAGGGAGTCTAACCTTTGTCAAATTTCTCTTCGGAACATAAGTGCAAATCAGGTATACTCTGTCTTTTAGGTTACTGTTCATGAAATATAGTTTTTTACACAGAAGTTTCCGAATTTATTGATTTGATTCCTTCTGTTAGAGCTTACCTTTTGGTTTAAACATACTGCAATTTTCAGTTTTTTTTGTTTTTAGAAAGCTTAATAAGCACTATTGGATTTTTCATGTTCTACAACTGTAGCAGATTAATTAAACTTCTTAAAGTATGAAGTAAGATTCTCAGAGTTGAGAACTCAATATAATTTAAAAATTCCAGTCCATTTTTCTTCCTATATGCCTAGTAGCTGAACTTTGTGATTAAAACCCTGTCTTCTGATAATGCCAGGATTTCTTAGGCCCTGAAGGAAGAATGAGAATGCAAGTAGAAATACTAGAAATGAGGGAAGAAGTGTTTATAATTAGAGATCCTGAAAACCACCATAAAGATATCAGCCTACTCAGCCACTAGATGGCAGTTAAGTATTTTTAGTGGATTGTGCAAAGTACTTTTAAGTCATTTCAGGAGGGTCCTGCAGATACCCTACAGTGAGATTTTTTTTATTATTTTTTTTTTTAGCCGGAAAGTGATAGCTTTCTTGTCGTTAATAAGTCAGCCTGTAAAAAGTATACACACTTACTGTGTTTAATCTCACCAAGGTTTAGTAGTTGGAGCTTCTCAAAGATAAAAATACTGTCCTAAAAATAACAAAAGTATCAAAATACTAAATGGTCAGAAAGTTCTCTTCTGTCACTGTTAAGTTTGTTCATTGTTTTTATTTTTTTTTAATAGGAAAAAGAACACATTTTATTTGGTTTACAAGATTTCTGAGTGACTGCCTTTGTAGTGATAATCTTAAAGTTTTCCTGCTGAATTACCATCATTTAAATAGAGGTCCATTTTTCTATTGGATATGAAATTAATTTCTTCAGCCATAGTTCTGTATCTTTTCTGGTTAGTTCTGCTAAGGGAGAGATTAGGAAAACAAAAAATATATAAGTACTTTGGACATCGCTTTTATCAATTAATTGACATATACAGAATATAAATCATAAACTCCATATTTAAATAAAAATAAATAAGGGAGTATAGCATGTCAAGCCTGTTTGGTATAAAAATAAAAGCAGTTAATTCTCAGAGCAAATGTTAGTATTTTGTATTATACCCAGACTTCACAATACTCGGATTGACTTTCATTGTTTTGCTTGAAGGCAGAGTTTGCTTCTTTAAAAGGAACAATACATTGGTATAATTTTCAGTGCAGTGACAATAGCACATTTTTGCACTCTTCCTCCTGGCCATGGTGAGACGAAAATCTGTTTCCTTCCAATCTGTGCTCTTGATGTTAATGTCAAGATGAAGTTTTACTAACATGCTCATTTCAATTTGAAAGGCACTTTTTTTCTGGTTTTCCATTTTGATACGTGCCATGCTACCTCAGTTATAGTTCTGAAATAGCATAAGAATCATAGGCTAATTTAGGGCTGAATGGACATTAGGAGGGCATGCTGTCCCATCTCTTCCCTACCAGCCCCCTCCTCCAAGCAATGCTAGCTTGGATATTTGTTTTCCTCAGGACTTTGCCTACTCAGTAGAAAAATAGTAAGTCTTGCTACATTTCTGATGTGTTGTTTTGATAACAGCCCTAGGAGATGCTCTAAAAGCACATACCTTTCCTGTGAGTTACTCCTGATTCAAATACTGTGTACTTAATACGCATTGATTAAAGTTCCCAAGAAACTGCTGTTGAGTTCCAGTGATTCATTTAGTTTCACAACTTCTACATCACAGACTTTTGTGAGAATATGGCAGAACATAACATAAATTTTACATCTTGTAATCATAATGGACATTCTGCATTTTCCATTTCGACTGTGTTTTTTATTTAGACAAAACCAGACACTTTTTTTGTCATTGTAGGTACAGCTCCTTTGAAAAGTAGCACCAACCTTAAGGTTTGGGCAATAATAAAGTTTTAACAGTCTGCTTGCAAATTTTATCCAATGAAAATTAATATAGGATTTACAGGCTTTCTTTTCTCCTGTCATTGATAGGAAACAAGGAGAAATGGGAGTAAAAGAGAGAAAACATAATTACCTGGCGGTACTTAAAGTCTTTGGCTATAATGTGAGAGACTTTCTCCTTTCTTGAGAGATGGATTATAGTACAGAATAGGGCTTGGCTAGGAAGAATCACCTCTTTTCTGTGCATGTGTGATTCTGAGCACTGGTATGTTTTTTCTCTTGTCCTTTACAGTGAGCTTCTTGTAAAATACTAGCAGAGCACTGTCACTTCTTTTGAGGAAGCAGTGAACAGAAATGCTTGGTAGGCATACATTATTTATTGAAAGTGCAATTTTGAAGTTTTCTGGTTTCTTCTCTGACTCCTCAATCTTTTTATTCATGAAAAATGTTAATTGAGATAGCATTCATTACATCTATGCATTACTGGTCAGTGCAAAATACATAGCAAAGCTGTATTAATTGTTAAAATACAATTTATTTTATTAAATTATCGCTTTAAAATGGAAATCCTATTTCAGATGAAAATCCATAAACTCCCCTTCTCCCTAAATATGGTTTAAATGGGAAGTTTGTTTACATATGATTATTTACATAAAAAATTCCTCTCATCTTTTAGAAAGAAGAGAAAATACAGAAGTTTTGTAATTTATTATACATAAATGTACATTGTATATATTTGGATTACATAGAATATTTTAGGTACTATAGTATTTACCTACCTTCCAAACTTTTTTTTAAAAGAACTCCACAGTAATTGAACAGGTGAAGAAATCATATTAAATAAAAGACAGCAGCATGAAAAATTTCTATATGTAAATTCATATGCATGTGTGTGCATATTTGCACATAGAGACAGATGCATATTCCATAAAATGTATCTCCAAATAATATTTGGTCACTGAAAGAAAATTTCTTATTGTGACATTCCTAGCAAGACAGACTGATCTCATTTGTCAAGTTGGCTTAACCTATGTGAGAGACTTAATCCAGTCAAAAGTAAGACATATTCTAAAGCTTAAATTTTCCTTTTCTTTCTCTCAGCAGTAGCTCACGAGCTACTTTACAGTACTGTAGATCCTAAGAATTTTCACAGGACCTTTTCTGTAGAACAGAGATAAGAAATGCTATTATTAGTATTTCTTTAACTTAGAAATATCCAAAATTATTTTTAAAAGTTTCTAAAATATTTTTTTCTCTTTAGAGAATAAGACCAAAACTATTGATAAAAATTAACTTGCGTATTTCTGAATGTTTAATTACTTTCCTTGTTTTCAATATTTAGCTTATCCTGAAGGGAAAAATGATTTTTTTTTTCTTTTTTTTTTTTTTAACGTCCATGATACCAAAAAGGTTTTTTACTTAACCTCTCAAAACTCATCTTGGGTGATTTTATTTATTACTGATTTTTATTTAGTGTTCTCTCACCCAAAATGATACAGCTTTGTTCTTAATATCTTCACACCTTCAAAGAGAGAAGCTGATTGACCTCAAGCCCTCTGCCTTCAGCATGTTCATGGATACATTTTTGAAGGCTCTGATTCCATCTCTACCAACTTTCTCATGTGACTAGTAGGCTCATATTTCAGAGTAATGAAGACTATTCTTCCTTTTCTACAAAGATTTATTCTTAGTGTGGGTATTTTTTGCTGCTTATGCCCTGCTGGAAGCCTGAAACAAAAGCAACATGTGAACCTCCCATTTTGTTCTCTGGCTGAAATCTTGGCTAAAAAGGGCAAGTACTGTGTAAAGTATCATACTCTTGACAGTTGCTTATCAGAATGTGCCAAAGTTCACCTGGAAAATCATTAGCTTTTTTGATCTCCAGTCCTGGAGATTAAAGGCATTTGGAGTCCTTCAAATTTAGATTATTAATGTTCCAATTTGGGGCAGTGGAATCCTTACTGTTATTTATAGCATAAACACTGCTATTGTTTCTGTGTATAGAATACAGAAATAATAATAATAGAATGAGATGGTTTACAAGGTGACTTCTTCCCAGGATGATAGCCAACCTCAAGTTGAATCAAAACTCAGGGAAAGGCCTGGTGTGAAAAAGTTCAACTCCTTTTTCTGGTATGCCAATGTAGTAACAATCAGGGTATGCCACATTTTATTTCATGTTTTAACAGAATGAGAAGAATGGTTGCCTTGGATACACAGTAAAGCTACCCAAACCTTTTAGCCTCACAGTTAAAATACTTTAGGACAAATGCAGGTGATAGAAGAAAGGAAGTGATTCATCACATGATAGTCATTTCAATAAACAGTCTAAATATAAAGGAGAAAAATCCGGAACAGTTTTTATCCTAACTTTTAAGGAAATCTGTGACTCTTGAGATACTGCTGCCCATTAGATTGCTGGTGTAGCTGGCTATGTTTTAGTTCTCTCTTCATCTGCTAAAAACCCGAGTGCAGCTAATTCTACTCTAGCAGTCTCTTTGTGATCAACAGCAGAACACCTAAAAAAGCAGCAGAAATAGGCAAAATAAGGTTATATTAAAACTAACAAAGTTGAACCTCCTTGTCTTTCTTTTTTCTTTCTATGTTCATTTGCATTTACATACTTAGTTTACACTGGGTGACAAGAGTTAAACTTGTTTCTGAGCTGAATTAAACTATGTGGGAGGGGTAAGCCTTCTTTGAAGTCTTTATTGTTTATCACTTTACTGTTTCATGCTTCTCTAATAATATTGCATATCTCGTAGGAGAGAAACCTTCAAGACTTGGAGTGGGCGGGGTGTGTTTTTGTGTTTGGTGGTTTGTTTTAAATAAAAGTAATATTATGTAAGACAGTAATTATACTTGACTGCTCTGTAGCTTCTTGGGTTGTCAGTAGTTTTGTGAGATCTTATTTTATTTTATCTTGTCTGTAATATATAATTCTTTTGAGGTTCCTATTGTAGCAGAAATTGGGGATAACCTAAGGTTATATTTCATCCCAGTTAAGACTCTCATACTTCTGGAGAGAAAACTGTCCATCTCTGATTTATCTCCAGTTGGTTTGGGATTTGTTTGTTTGTTTATTTTTTTATTTACTAAAATGGAACTGTAAAGAACTGGGATCTTATCCTCTGAAATGCACTTAGCCCAGGGATAAGGAATTCAAACTGTTCAGGAACAGAAGCTTCAAGAAACTCAATCTGATCAAAACAGTTTTCTTCTGACTTCCAGCTTTACAAGTTCACATTTACAATATATGCATCTTTCCTCAAAGATGTATATATGCTGATCCTATGTTTGTTTATTTGAACTAGTTGAATTGCAATAACTGTTGATTTCTGAGGGTTTTCTCTTTTTTGATTGTTTGGTTTATTTTGTCACCCATGATAGCCAAGAGGTTGTGTTATAGTCTACTTAGGGACGTCCTAGATCTTTAAACTTAGGAAGAGATAAATAGTCCAAGTGCCAGCACAGTGCAGGCTGGTGTAATGCATTTGCTGTAGTATGTCTCTGAATGGGAGATAGTTCACATCCACTAAGTAAAGTTTATCACTTCAGGCAGAGCAGTGCATGGCACCATTACTGTTTCAGGGCTTCCTTGTTTAGTGCTATCTTGGGGAGCTGTGCACCATGTTTCCTTCTGGTTGTAGAAAGAAGCATGGACTATTGTGAAAATGTATATCCTTTGTCCCCATACATCCACCTTCAGAAGAATAAAATCTTCTCAAGAAAGATTTGATTTTTTTTTTTAGTCTGAGAAAGAAACTAGTATCCAATACTAATTCTACTGCTTCAAAAGTTCTCCCTGATGCTATTGACAAGTTTCACTACTTTTGACTCAACTTCTGCTGTAAAACTAAAATGCTGCAATGGGCTTTGACAATTACGTGAAATCTGAGAATTAATTAAATGGATGCTATTTTGTTTGAATGCAAATCAGGTATCCATCAGTACTTCTCATTTGACTGTCACTGTAGCGCTAAAAATGCCTTTTAAAGTGTTGTTGCTCCTTGTCTTAAGGTTGATCTGCAGTTGCAAGTAGTAGCTTTGAAAATGAGACAGCTTTAAAAAGAGAAATTTGAATAGAGATAACATTTCTCTAACTGAATTAAATACTTATTGTGGCACTACTTTGTGCCATTTGGCGAGTTTGCACATTCAAAACAACTTCTGTTTTGCATGGAAAAGAGGCATGTATTAATAGAGCAGTTGGAAAAAGCATCCTTCCAAGTAACTGGACACTGCTAGTAGCACCAGGTGTTGACTTACTAAAAGATGTGAGGGGTATTATTTTGCCATCTTAACACTGTTAACTGTATGCTTCTATTCTCTGTGCATGCTTGTAATCAGGTAGCAGCACAGACTCTAATTCACGAATTCTAATGTGGAGAAGCTCAAAGGTTAAGGTTGTCAAAAAAACCTCAAGAAGTAAAATCCTATCATCTAAATATGAGTTCTACCCAGAGAGGAAATTCCATGACAGTAAGTGACAAATTGCTGAAAAGGATCCGACTTCTGATGCAACTTGTTGGCTTGGAATAGTGTAAGAGATTAACTTCTAAAACTAAACTATAATATGTCTTTATTTTTCAAATATTCCAAAATTACCATTAAGAACTGCCATTTTGTTTATTTTCAGAAGAAAAAGACTTGTTATGGCTGTTCATAAAGTATATAAGTACATGCAAATTGAGATAGATATAGATAAATATATAACACAGACATACATGTACGTGTGTGTATATATAGTTATAGACTAAAGCTAACTTCCACAGATGTGTGTGGGTTTTCTGCCTGGAAAATTTAGTTATGGAGGGGTCTGCAGGTTTCTGTTATTCATCTGAGAAACTAGGATGTCAGACTCAATAAAGGAGGTAGCTGCAATCTGAGCTTTTACATGTTTGAAGATCCAGGGCATGTTCTGTCTATATACATCAGCTTTATGCTGAACATCTGATGTGCACATGTGGAAAATATGAGCAGATAGGAATGAATTGCATGTAATGAATGGGCTTTAGGTACATGTGCAGATCCAAGTGTACAACCTTTACCCACTAAAAC
This sequence comes from Coracias cyanogaster, assembly GCA_033124195.1. Taxonomy (NCBI): domain Eukaryota; kingdom Metazoa; phylum Chordata; class Aves; order Coraciiformes; family Coraciidae; genus Coracias; species Coracias cyanogaster. The sequence goes on along the minus strand of JAVSBS010014746.1, from coordinate 17,231 downwards.
CAGTATTCCAAGTTCAGTTAGATACTGTACACACACAAGCCTGTCAGTGCATCACAAACACAGTCAGGCCAGTAGTCCCACGTTGAGTATCCAACTCATTGCATATGGAACATTTGCAACCTGTCTGAGAAATGCTGGACAATGTTCTGTAGCCATACACCTCTGGAATTTTTTTTCCTGCTCACACCTTTCACACACAAGTCACCTGGATAAAGCAAGGCGTAAGCTTCCACCTTTCTTTCTTTCTTTACAGAAAGAAGATTGTTCCGTAGTTCCTGGGTAAGAACTGTAGGCAAGAAAGTGTTCCCTCATATTTCTTTTAAACCCCATAGGTTTCTGCTGTGGAATTGTCCTTCGGATTAAAACTGAACCTTCTTTTCATTGTGTGGGTTTTTTTTACCTGAATCTTCTTGTTCTTGTCAATAGCTCTTGACAATCTTTTACATGAATGAAAAATTAAGTCTTCCCTTGCTTATTCCAGGAAAACTGCCTTATTATAATTTCTGATTAGACTTATGTATTTCAGATTTCCCTTCTTGTTAAGAATAGTGGAAACATGCTATGGCTTATATTTGATACAGCCATTTTTGATCTAGAGGAAGACTTTCAACTTCTTGCTAGGTGAAAGGCAGAAATCTAGTTAAACTACTCTGAGGACATCTTAAAAGTAAAAATGAAAAAGATGTAAAATAATTACTGAAGCACATAAATGGTGGTGCTTTGTTTTGGTTTTTAAACCAAATAGATTTGAAGTATGCAATTTCCTCTGATTAAATATCTCTGGATTCACAGCAAAGTCTTGTTTGTTTGCAATATGCTGTTTCTGTGAAAACCTGGTTATACTGGAAGTTGGTAAGTAATAACAAAATAGCAAATCACCAGGTTGTTTGAAATGCCATGTCTCAAGGACAGCAGAAATATTGTTTCTTAGGACATGGAGTCCCTTTAATTCATCAATACTTTTTTGTTTCTTGTCTGAATTGCTTAATCTAATTTGATTGCCCATTTCTTAAAACTTAAAAAAATATTTCTTCTTTTGAAAGAAATATCATGGTCTGCAGGGTAAATTCTCTTGTAAAACAGTGAATTCTAGGGTTTTTTCCTGTAGTTCAGGTAGAATTTGGGGATTCAAGGATTGCCTCTTTTTCTTGTGGAAGGTTGAATCCAATCTCCTGAGTAAATGAGTTTTTAAAAGAGTGAACTGTTCTGAGATCAGCCATCATTAAGGCAAATCTCTTCAGAACCATTTAATATTGTGTCTAATCCTGTTGGCTTCGGTTTGCAGCAGGAATGAATGTTGCAATTCAGATAGAATTGAGAAGCCGTATCTGTCATGAAACACTCGGTATAGTGTAAAATGGGAGCTTTAGGAGAGTTGCAGTCTGGGTAAACTGGATTTGTTCTCAGATAACTGAAAACTGGTGTATGGCCTTAATCCTACGAGCATGTTTCCTTTGATACTACTGCCTTTTGAAGAGTTGATAGGCCTTATTGTATTTGCAGGTGACTGGTAGGATGATAAGAGCATAGGAAACACAAGGATAGTAGAATATTCTTTTTCTCCTTTATAATAAAGTTCTCTAACAAAACTATTGCTGCTACAAAGTCACGAGTTATTAAAGGAAACAGAGTGGAATGAAGCATGATGAGTAGTCTGTAATGAAAATGTCTTTTTCAGCCTTTTTCCTTGATAAAATGTTGTTTGTTAATATGTCTAATGTGTTCATTATTCATTGAAAAACTTTTTTGATCCTCCTTTCTCTGTTTTACATTTATTTTCAAAGTTTGGTAGGGAGAGATGGTTGTAATCCATGACTTCCCATCCAAATTGCCATTCAGTTCAAACAATGTAGAAGACTGTTGATAAAAGGTTTATCAAATTCAAACAGTATTGGGCTTAAATGTAGTAGTTTCTGTTTTACTTCTGGGATTGCTTTAGCTGGGAAACTAAGATAAACAAGAAATTGAAATTTTATGTTTGAAAACTAGTTCTGGGCAGAAACAAAATTTTAAGTATTAATGAATGTATATTTTATTAATAGTATCTCATTGGAAGTTATAGCTTCATTTTCCAGAAAGAAAACTGACTTTTAAATGTTTCATGTGTCAAAGAATGAGATTAAGAACATCTTCCTGAAACAAATCAAAGCAATTAGTATATTGGGTATAGCATGTTTATTTGTAGGCTTCTGTACAAGACCTGTAAAATTTGAACATTTGAAAGATTTCTATGAAGTAAGCCTACAATGTTATTCGTTAAGCTTATGATTTTATAAAAGGGAACAAAAAGGCACTAAACTGTTTTGCTATAACCACTTGGGAAATCTGATGAATGACAAACTTAATTCAACTAAATTCTTGAAGGGCTGACCAATATTCCAAATTCAAGGAAAAGACAGAAGTACTAGAAAATAAATGGCATGCAGCTAGAAAATAGTTCGTTATTAAAAGATGTTGTGTTATAAAGTCAAGTCTGTTCTATCTCCTACTCCCCTGAATAGGCCTAAATGGCCATTTTCAGACTAGGTTGCTTCTTCTGGTACTTTTTGATAAAAGCACATAGACATTGAATTTAGTGCAATTTGTTGCTAGTATTTATTTAAGAACATAGGACTTGCTGTGCCGTTTAAGGTTAATGGTTCCTCTACTCAGTCTACAGCAGGCAGGTTCAGATGCTTCAGAGAAACATATTTATAAATGTGGAAATCGTCAAATACAGAATAACCACTTGAGACAGGAAGCTTTTCTAATGTTATTCCCTCACAGGCTGTCACTTGGCAGAGGAGTTTGAAATTTTAGGTGGGAGGAAAGTTCTCCCTTATTTTTGTCTTACTTCTTTTCTGTCCCAAGCATACCAACTGGAGAAAAGCACAACTACCCTGTTCTGAGATGAGCTGTTTTTGAAAAGTGAACATTTATTATGTTCTGCATTCCTAATCTGTATTGTATCATTAAGATGTATATTGAAACCCAGTGGTCAGTAGTATGTTCAGTCTGTTATGCAGAGTGCTTCCCTTTTGAAGAAACACTTACCATATTTTAACAGAACTAATGTACCCGGTGTCCTTCACACTGCCAAGTCTGCATATCCATGTGTACAGAAACACTTGCAGTACTTGTGCTCAGGGGGTTACTGCTGATTTTTGGTTTTGCCAAATATAATCAGAGTCTAAAACATGGTTGTACTCATGGAAGTAGTTTCATACCAAAGCAACTGATTTTTCCTAAGCTATTTTCTTCCACTGTAAGACACACCTAGCTAAAATGATACCTCTGTTTATAAAGGCTTGTCATAACTGACTTATTTCTAAATCTCTGGAATACCAATATTCTTGATTTAAATTTAATTTTTATATAGTGATGAATGTTATCTGTTTTGTCCTTATTATTTTCTTTCAAAGGATGATTTTGAGGTGAAATCCGAGGAGCGTGCTAGTGTCATCCAACAACTTGAGCAAACTATTGAGGAGCTGAGGACCAAAATTGCAGAACTAGAGAAACAGTTCTCTGCTGCAGAGGTACAGACTGCTGGGAGGGAGCAGGAAAATGAGCACACGCCAGCAGTCTGTGCGGAACTCAGCAGCCTGACTCTTCAAACCGACAAGGAAGAGACCGTGCCTAGGACTGTGTCACAAGCAAGATCTGTACAGACATCACCAACAGAGGATTATTTAACACACACAATGCCTTCAGCCAATGCACTGCCACAGCCACCCCCACCACCACACTTAGAAGGGGGCAAAAGTGATGGGCCAACTCAGAAATTGCCAGGTCTAGAACTGCAGCCCACATTTTGTTCTGAAATCTCCTTAATTCTGTCACCGAAGCTAATCTCAGTGCCACTGGATGCAAGCCAATTAGTACAGAGTACGCCACAGCCACCTCTTCCAGGACCCAAAGTTAATTTGTCCCTTTCATTTGAAGGAGAGACTGAAATGCCAGCTTCTCATCAGCCTCTAAGTACAGTAGATGCGACTTGTAGAGAATATATGCCTTCTTTGCCCCCGGAGCCCACATGTAGCATTCCCCCGTTACTGACAGCCACCCAACCAGCTGCTCCCTTGTCTGGAGCACACGGCCCTTCCCTTGCCACTCCCACATCCATGGCAGGAGTACCACCCCCACCAGTCCTGCCTGGCTCAGGACTCCCTCCTTCTGCTGGCACAGCAATGCCACACCTGGACCACACTCTGCCGATGCCACCGCCCCCGCCGCCTCCTCCTCCTCCACCTTTGCCCAGTGGGGAGATACTGATGCTGCCTCCAGCCCCTCCTCTCCCATGTGCAGGAGGCCCTCCACCACCACCTTTGCCGGGAGCAGGAGTCTCAACCCCTCTGCCCGGTTGGGGCATCCCACCTCCCCCTCCACCACCACCTTTACCTGGATCTGGTGTCCCTCCCCCACCTCCTCCTCTGCCTGGTCTGAGCGTGCCACTCCCGCCCCCAGCACCACCTCTCCCTGGAGCAGGACTGCCACCACCTCCCCCACCTCTGCCTGGGGCAGGTGTCCCCCCTCCACCACCTCTGCCTGGGGCAGTTGTCCCCCCTCCACCACCTCTGCCTGGTGCTGGTGTCCCTCCACCACCTCCTTTGCCTGGGTTGGGGCTGCCACCTCCAGCCCCACCACCTTTGCCTGGAGAAGCACCACCCCTTCCAGCGCCAGCTCAGGGCAGCACCTACCCAGCGGTCGCACAGAGCTGTGGGTTTCTTCCTCCTCCATTACCATCTGGTTTATTTGCAATGGGAATGAACCAGGAGAAAGGGAGCAGGAAACATGTGATAGAGCCTTCTCGGCCAATGAAGCCTCTTTACTGGACAAGAATTCAGCTCCACAGTAAAAGGTAAGACGTAGAGTTGTGAAGAGAGCGATGTTTCCCCTCTATGGCTGTCCTGATAGTGTCACATGTTATGAGCAAAATCTTTATTTGCTGCTAGGCAGGTCTTTGAGAGAGCCTCAGTACAAAAAGGATTTTGTCTGTAGTTGGATATGTAAATGGAGTGCCCCGTTTCTCTGAGTAACGTGATTTGCACGGGAAAGCCCTTTGAGGGTACTGTTTTCAGCTGTCCCTGTGGGGTTACATCCCACGCGTTGATCAGGGTCCGGGGGTGACCGTGTGCCACTAGGTGGTTCGTGAGAGGGTTTTTAAGATGTCGTATTTGTGCTTCCCCTCAACTTCCAAGATAGAGTTGGTCTCTCTCTGGAGCAGCTTGCAAGTTTTGGTAGTGTCTTCCTTCTAGATGAATGTACGCTGAACACATTTTATCCTCCTCTTTCTTGCCTTTCTCCGATGACCTAAAAATCTTTCTTTTTTTTTTTTTCTTTCTCCACCTTAGACTCTCAGCAAGCAGATTCAAACAGCAGCTTATTTGCATGGCAGCATAAACCTGTTCTGGTTGCCCTTTGATATGACCTTGATATACCTGGTTTCAGTTATTGACATTTGATGTTTGTAAAATATAGTTCTTTGTCATGAAAAGAAGTTTCCTTATAAATATTTTTTCTTTAATGTCTCCGAGTACTCATTGTAAAGCCCTTCTGCTGTTATTTAATGATGAATTTCTTATTTCTTTTCAAGTTCTTGCTACTGTCACACAGGTGGTCTGCAAATAACTCTCTATTTTTACTTCTCTTTGTGTCCATGTCTGTATGTTTTATAGCCTATATACAGTCTATTTATATTCCTGTATATGTAAAGGGGGTGAATATAAATGAGCCTGACCTTGGTTGTGTGTGAACAAAGAAGTAAGGAAGTATTGGGGAGAATCAACAGTATATTTTACCAAAATGCTGCTAGTAGAAGGCAACAACTTTTAAATTCCTGCTATTTTATTTTTTTCATTCCTCCATTTATGACCTTATTTAGTTTGACATTGCCCTACATAGGTCTTTTGCTTAACTTTAGAGATTCTAGTGCTTCACTTGTGTGGGAAAAAATTGAAGAGCCTTCCATAGATTATCATGAGTTTGAAGAACTGTTTTCTAAAACAGCTGTTAAAGAGAGGAAGAAACCCATTTCGGACACCATTACAAAAACAAAGACAAAACAAGTGAGTACTCATTTAATTTCAGATCTTTTGTAGGCTGGCTTTTACATAAAGACAGATTCTTGCATGCAGCTGAGACAAATTTTGCTTGGTGTGAAATTGTTACTATATATACGCTATGTAGAAATATAAGAAACGGAGAGAATGTAGGATGGATTTCAAAGTTACATGTGCCAAAGACTGAAGGTTACTTTTCAAGTATTTTAATTCGATGTTTCTTTGCTACATCCACATAAAAATTAACAAAAATAAAACTAAAATAATTAGGTGTGTATATGATGCTTTGAAATTGACTACACATGTGCAGTGAGTAGTATATAAATTATTCTGCTTAATTTTACTGACTGACATATGAATTACCATGACTTCATAGGAAAATTGTGTTTTAAAATCCAAGTCCTAATGTTATACCAATCATAATAATTCTAAGTCTGTGTTGTGTTTGTATAAATATATATGGTGAATAGGAAGTCTATGCATACCATAAATGACAAGCACAGTTGGGAAAAATCCAACATTAATCAAACTGGTTTCTTGAAATGGAATGGTCTACAGTTAAATAAAAATAGGAAATATTTTAAATGTAGAAGTTTAAACCCTGGGATAAGAGAATTGAATCTGAATGTTTATGTGACTGGAGAGCTGTAATCTTCTTGGTATCTGTGAGAAAATCAAATTGTGGTGATATAAGTAATTTGCAATTAATCTTTCAGGCTATAGAGGAGAATGTTCTTGTTTAAAATCCTAAACAGGAGTTAAAGTTCTTTATTTTATCTGTTTTTCACATTCCTGTACTCAGTTGAAGACTAAGCTCTTCTTTCCATTATCTTTTAACCTATATGATTTTCTAACTGCTGGGGGGGGGGGGGGGGGGGGGGGGGGGGGGGGGGGGGGGGGGGGGGGGGGGGGGGGGGGGGGGGGGGGG
>JAVSBS010014746.1:0-10252 GCA_033124195.1 Coracias cyanogaster | reverse complement strand
TTTCTAACTGCGGCCCCCCCCCCCCCCCCGCCCCGCCCCGGCCCGGCCCCATAGAGTGGAACTCTCCACGCAGCAGATCTTCTGCTTGAATACACCCTTTCCAACTAGTTGTCCTGGAGATCTTGCCCCTGTGAACACACTGGTCAGCAATATAAATGTGTAGGTGTTCTTTACCGTGCTGGCAGCCTGCTGTAGGCAACAGAAGTAGTTAGGATGATTATACCAAGGTGTTGGATAAAACCTTTATCTGAACAGATGGGAAGAATAGTGCAGCTGCACTGGTGTTGCTGTTCACCATGTACCTGTGTGCTGTACTAACTGGGACGGGAGGAGAGGTGACACTGCTGCTACTACCTTGCTGTCCTCCAACAAATCTGCAAAGTGCAAGACCTTTGCTCTTCCCTCCTTCTAGAAAAAAAAACTCCTTTTATGTTTAACCTTAACTAAAATAGTATGATAGCTTTTTAAGTAAAAACAAGAGTGATGCTTTGCCTGGGAAGGGTTGGTCCTTTCATATTTCATGAAGTTTGGTGTGATGCAAGTCTCTAAATAGACTAGAGACAATGACTGTTTAATTCTGTAAGAAAAACAGTGGTTAGAGACAGATAACAATTAGGAATAAATATTAGATTTTATACTAAGAGTGGATTTTAATACTAAGACTATTTATTTTTCTTGCTATGCCACAAATTTAGATAAGTTGTCAATAAATAAAGAAAATGACTGGTTGTTCTTACTTTCTTTCAAAAGAACAAGTTGTTTATGACAGAAATTTCCACACAGAAGTTTAAAGCAATCTATGTAGGTGCTGTTGTCTAGAAAAAACATTCCTGTGGGCCATCTAAACTGACAGAAGAGAATCTGCTGTGTGTTTTTCTTCCTCTGGTGATCAAATGAATGTAGTGCTCTCCAAAGGAGAGTGAAGTTGGCTAATGGGGAAGTCTGATTAGTGAACTGTAACATCTGGGGGGAAAATATCAACCAGACAGATAATAGCAGTCTTTCATTAGGACTACAATTAGAGCTATCATTTATTGCAGATGTCAAAGCTAAATGTTCATGTGTGCAAATCCAGTTTGGGCTTCTCGTAGTATTGACATGAGACAACTGAAGCATAACAGCTTTACAAATATGTTCTATGTACACCCTCTCTGCAGTTTGGAATGCCGGCCTTCATTTTTAAAATTCTCTTCATTTATACCACAGTAAACACTTGGATAATGAAGTCCATCAATGTTTAGCAGGAGAAACCGTTATTTGGGGAAGGCATGGCTGTAATTCCACAAGTATGTTTTTATAGGAAGCACCAAGTGCTGTTTAAGCGGTTACTGACTTACATGACTTCTATGATAGTTATGGGTGTTGTAAAGATCTTACAAACGGTGTTTCTGCAGTGATTCTTACAGGGCTGTGTTATGCAAAGCAGATGTGTTCTGTCACCTGTTGAGCTACAGAAGAGCGTTGTACACGACAGAACCAGGACCCACAAAACTAACTCTGCTGCTTTCCAGAAACACTCGAGCCTGTCAATTGGTTTTCCTTCTTGCATTACTGTGCAGGTGTGCTGAGGGGATGTAGTGCTTAGATGGATTGGATGTGAAATATTAGCTACTCTGGAAATAGTAGTCAGGAAAAAATGCCCAGATAACTTTCAAATGCATAAAATATTTGGTACCTTATGTAAACATGTGATTTTAATACAACAATGTTTTTATTGTAAGATGAAATAAAAATATATTTACACAGGAGGCCACATGGTGGGGTGGAGGAAAATTCTAGCTAATATGAAGAAAGATTTGATAGTTTGGGGATGTTTCAGTGAGTGAAATATTAATTATTTTGGAGTAAGCTGCTGTTCCCCACAAAATGCTATTTATGCTATATGCCATAGAGTATATGCATATGTTTGCTTGTGAAGGTATATAGCGATATGCATGATACAATTTTCTCAGTTGTGAACCATTTTTAAGTGGTAAAATGTCTATATTGTTGTGGGTTGTTTGGGGTTTTTTTGAATTAACAATTGAGTTAATTTCACCCTACCCAAGTATTGGTTCTATTTGTTTTTTCCTCAGCATGATCATCTGCAAATAACTTAATACAATATAAATCAACAATACTTTAAAAAAAAAAAACAATATTGCCTCTAACACTAAAGCCACATTAAAATCCATTTCAGAATTATAGAGAAAAGATGAAATGCTAATACTTATTTGTGAATGCAGCTGATTTTATTCTCACTGTCTCCCATTTGGTGCGACAGCAAAAGCTGTGATTTGTTTTGCTGTGTTAATACATATATGTCAAATTCTCAGCTGCTGTAAATGTGTGCAGGCTCACTCAATGAGAATGCCTACTAAATCTTCAAAGAATGTCCTTTATGGGCTTTATTGTAGGTGGGGCTGCCATTGCTACCTATTAAAGTGGTCTGGCTTTCATTATAAGTCCCTGTTCTTAGAACTTTGCCAAAATTTAGCTTTTTAGGCTACAAGTTTTGTTGGATTGTGGTTTTCCCCCCCTACACTGGGTGTCTCCTTCATTTCACAAATGTTAAGAAAGAGAAAAAAAAAAAAAGTCTGGTTTTGCTCATGCCGACCTAATTTCATAGTCTTAAAATATGGAAAATTTTATCAGATACATATCTTGTTAGTGGTGTAAAGGATTTCTTAAATTTTGCCGCTCTACAGGCTGTATCTCAGTTCCTGTTGCTCAGGAGATGCTTCAAGTATAACTCTGAAGATATTTTTTTTCCTAACCTTGTACTGCCAGATTGGAAAACAGGGGCCAGGAGGAGGCAGGCAAAGGAAGATTAAGATAAGTAACTGGGGAGGAAGTGAAGAGCTAGAAGATCTGACAGGTGGCAATATAAAGCATAATAGGTCTGATTCTGTGTCACCTCTTATTCTGTTTAAAGTAATTTCTCTCAGAAACTTGTTGTGAGCCTGAGGTATTCTTGACCTGGATGTTCCTTTCAGCAAATAAGGGGTCTCATCAGAGCTGTGGTGTCTGACCCAAACAAAGGATGAAAACTTGCTCTTGGAGTGTCTTGTTCAGCTGTGCCATGTAGTTACAATACTAGTTTTGGTTACGTGAGTGGATAGTGTTTTTCGTAGGACCCTTTCCATAGCTAGTATGAACTGTGTGGATTGAGCACAGTTCGTAATGACTGCTTAGGAAATAAATCTGTTACCAGAGTAAGAAATGCTTTTATCAAATGTTGCAGCACTTAAAAAACAAGTAATTAGTGAAGCAGGAAGAAAAAAGATAGTCTAATGATTAAGGCAACATACTTAAGAATGACGGTAAAAGCAATATTAAAAATGTACTTACATGGCAAACATTGGCCAGTGTGCACTAAATGGGTTCAGTGGAAATATGGCACATAATCAGGAATTCTTGATATCACTGTTAGCATAAGTAATATACAGAAGGCGGTGAGCTGACTAGCATAGATCGCTTTCTTAACTTTTCAACAGTCATAGTAGAAGCCTTACTGATAAACCTCTAACTGTATTTCTGGAAAATAATATACATGTATCTGCAATGGACTTTTCAAGAGCAGACCATGTGTTTATAATGTATCACATAAAAGAAATAAAAATGTTAAAGATACTCTCATATGGAAAGTCCACTATTAATCTATTGACATTAAGATTTTAATCTCCCCCTTTCCACTCCAGAAAATAAATAATAGGTTACTAAATTTTCATTCCATTTCAAAAGCCTTAGATGCAAACAAGATGTATCAATAAAACTGTTCAGTTAATGATTTCAGTATTTTTTAATTTTTAAACTGAACATAAAGAAACTATGGTAATAGAATACCTCTAGAAATAAAATGCCACATAAATCAGTATAAATTGTTAAATAAGTTAAATGCTATACTGAGTTAACAGATAAAAGTTTAGTCATTAACAACGAATGACATAAAGGGAAATATTCTCTGAAAAGGAGGGTTTTTTCCCCTCTGCAAACAGTGAAGGCGCTGTCTTAAGGAGCTTTCTGTATCCACACTTATTGATCTATTACCTGTGTCAATGGCACAACCATTTGTTGTGACTTTAGGTACTCTCCAGAGATACAGTTGGGATTCTGCTGCCCCCGCAGACAGGAATATTACAGGATTTGACTGATACATTGTTTCTATTTATACAAGCAAATTAATAAATTTCATTACATTATTTATTAAATTAATGTCTCTCTTATTTAGTTTGTAAGAATTGTTTCTTTTGTGAGATGATATATGAATGCGATCTCTGTTTTTACCTCTCATTCTCTTCTTTATATGGCTTATTGCATGTTGTGTTGTTATGCTATTTGTTTTGTAACTGTATCTACAAAGTCCTCTTTCTTGCAAACTGTTTTACCTGACTGTGTCTATATATCAAACGTCTGTAACTGTTCAGGCTTCCTAGGTTGATGTCTTCTATTAACCACATACATTTCTTGTTCTTATTTCCTTCTTCCTTTCTTATCGTCAGATCATATATTTGCAAGCTTAAAAACAAACACATAAGCTTGGCATCTGACACTCTTGCAAACTTATCCTGTGACCTAAGAGCTCTTTGGGCCTTCTCTGTTTCGTTCCTGTCCTCACTAGCACTGAAAGATTCTGTTCATGCAACCACCTGTTTTAGATGCTGCTGCTGCTTATGGATTCTGTATGGATGAGAAAGATTATGTTTCTTAACTAGAGGAGCTGCATGAAGTGTCTGACAATGGCCTTATCAGGTTCCTATACGCTCTGAAGACCTCTGTAGGGAAAGGTCTCGCTGAAAATCTGTTGAAATAAAGAGAAATATAGGCTTTGGGTTGGAGTGAGTGAGCTGCAGCTGTTCTGTAAGACTGAAAGCTGCATATCTAAAAAGCATAATCTAGGTCTTGAATCCCAGCCAAAAGATAACTGCCACCCTGGGCTCTGTAAAATTCCTGCTGCACCATACACTGTCAAGTAGAGGCATCTTAATTACAGCCATCTTTACACAGAGTCTGGTGATCTCACATTGCAATAGCCAGTAGTTCTATACCTTTCAAATACTCTCTTCTCTGTCTTTCCATGGTGCTTCTGACTTTTAGTGCAAGGGCTTAGTACAGTGGACATTGTAGCATTAGATGACATCAAAGAAAAGAGAACAGAAGAAAAGATGGAGATAATACACGTTTCTTCTGCCATCTCTATCCACATTGATTTTGCTAAGGAGGCAAGAAGCAACACTTTTTAGTACAGTAGTTTTAAAATCTGATCAATAAAAATCAGATTGCTTCCGAATTAAATGTGCATATGGATTGAATGTGTTTCACCCAGAAATTGCAGGTTAATACAGTAGTCATGATGATTTAGTAAAAAAAAAAAAAAAAAAAGTCACTGTCTAACTTAAGAGTGAATGTGCTTGTCTGTATTACTGTTAGAACCTACCTGGCTTACAGGTTAAACAGATTTTTATTGTCAGTGAAAATCAAATTTTTAAGATTATGGGGATTTTTATTTGTAGAGAAGTACTGATTTTGCAGATTTTCCCTCATGACTATATTTTGTTACTTAGTGCTGACTGAAGTGCAAACAGCAAGAACAAAAAATTTCTTATTTATTTTGGATAAGATACAGTGAATAGCATCCTTCTTTTGATGGTAACTGTATGTCCCCCTTTAAAACTGAGAATACTAAAGCTTTCACTGCATGGTGTGGATTTTTTTGGAGTTGGTTTTTTTTTTTAACATCTGTCTTCTACTTGATACGATATTGGGCTCTCACCTTTCTTTAAGATCTTTTTGGTTTGGGGATTTTTTTGTGTGTGTGTTCTTTACCCCTTCCTAAGCCCCTCTCATCTTCTTCCATGTCTGTCCATGTGCTAACATTTTAAAAATAATTAAGACTTCTAATTTCAAATGCATTTTGGTATGCAAGATGTTTTACAAGAGTTTGCAAAAAATGTGTGCCATTGCATGCCTAATTTGAGCAGTGATAAGATTGTTCATAGCAGTTGGGCTAACTATGGCCAAAAAACACCTGCTCAGTGCATTCCAGACCATTCATGAAAATTTCTAAGGAAATTTCGGCTTTTAGGAGTTTATTTTTTAAAAAGAGTTTATATTGTAGCATCTGAACATGCATCTGCATTACTAACTGACAGAGATATTTTGCCAGTTACAAACATAGGTGATGCAATAACAATAATTGTGGTACAAAAAAATGAGCTAAACTCTAAAGAGGAGCTTTAGGTATGGAAAAATAAAGTCCCTGTGACCTATTTTTAAACTAAGGAATACAAACTTTGCTAGTTATCTCCATCCCCTACTCCAGTCCTTAAAGTTAAATATCACTGTTATTTTTTATTAAGGAAGGTTTTACTATTGTTCAGCCTTCTGCTGTGGAACACAATGCTTATCTAACTTACTACTGTATATCTGAATCAAAGCATTATAAGTATTTTTTCATCAAATGTTGTAAATGAGGAATATTAACTGGGATACCAATTTCTTATTAAAAGACTAGCTCTACAGTAATAGGTTTATTATATTTGTTTCAAACAATACTATTTTATTGATAAAACAGCATTAAAAGGCACAAACTGTTTCTCATCTCTATCATTAAAAGCTTTATTTATGAAAGCACAGTAGGGTAATAGAGAAAATGAATGAAAAGTAAGCATTATGTTTAAACTTTACCCTCAAGCATAAAGTTGCAGCATCCATAAACTGGCAGACATGGCTGCTCGGCTGCAGTAACTTGCATAACATGTCAACAACTTGTATCTAGAAGTATATGACAAAAAAAATTTAGAAACCTTTGGTGTCTCCATATAGACCAGTTAGTTTACAGAGGGGATTCAAAGTTTGATTAGTGTAGGAGACAAATGTGCTCAAAATTGCACTTTATGATTGATATTCTCTGGTAAAAGTTCAGTTAAATCATTATGCGCCATCAACACAGACATGCTGTTAGCCAGGACTGGATGTTGGTTTTAAGAGTTTGGCTTTCTTTTTGTGAGTATTAAGTAGAAATATTTGATCCCCTATCGTACCAAAATGGGCTCACTACTTGAAGTAGTCCCTGTTTCCACTCTCACAATTGCCATTACTAGACAGAAGTCACTTCTGGTTTTACCTTTAAAAAAAAAACTAAACAAATCATACACACAAAACACTTCTGCATTACCCTCCCCGCCTCCCCCCCCCCCCCCCCCCCCAACTTGTTAAAGCATAATAGTATTCTGTTACATCTATAAGAGGACAAGAATATACATGTGAAAGATATGATGGGTCTTATTAAGTGATTGCCAATTGTACATTTGGAATGTACTTGAATCCACAGAAAAGATCTGTGGTCACAATGCTTAGTGAGAAGGTGACTGCGTTACTGTCCTGACCCTGTCTCTTAGCAACTTGTTTGGAACTTTGGGTCTTCTGGGTCCTCTCTGCAACAGTTACAAGCTATAAGCCTTTGTACAGTGGAGTTTCCTGCATGTGACTTTTTGTAATGTACAGTAGTTTTTCTTAACCAGTGAGAGCTTTGGGATAATTTTGCTTAATGCTGGCAGTCAAAATCAGAACCAGAGAGCAAGAGAAATTGCAAAATTCCATGCATGAACTAAATATTATTCTGGGAAAAGAGAATCTTCATATTTTTGGTTTGAGGTTCTCATCAAATGTGTCTTGCATTACCTTTCACTAAGTATCTCTTTGACTGTTTTTGCTTGTGTTAAACAATCAGGAACAAATTTGGCATGTAGTTTGTTTACTGCCTAACAATGAGGACCACTCAACAATTAGAAAGTTTGTCCTAGACTTCAGGCTGCAGATAATATCTCTAGCTTCCTTTTTATTTATTTTTTTTAAATTTGTTTAAAGCTGTGTTCCAGATTCCAAACTAAAAAGGAGCTGTGTATTGTGTCTGAGGCTTTAGATCTTGTAGAGATTGGATTTATCAAACTTTTGTTGTTCCGCCTTTAAATGGCGTCACTTGTCTGTAGCCTGTAGGCCCAGACTATGCAGCTGATTTATTTTATTGTCTTATTTTTAAATGGGGGAATTGCCTTAGGCTTTTATGCTAATATTCATATTTTCTGAGTTAGTGTTGTATTGTAACAGCCATTCTATTGGAGGAAACTGTAGTATTCATGCAATTGACTGAAATGGGAATGAAATGCATAATAGAGATTAGTATAAATGTTGACATAAAACTTACATTTTAAATAAAGCCAGACAAAACTGGTAGCCACTACATAAGAATGCTTTATCTGCTGCTGTTCTGCAGCCATCCACCTGGCAGTCATGCTCTTCAGTACTCTTTCGATGTCATTGTTGTTCAGAATTTTGGCAGCAAAGACAACGTGTTCTTAATGGGGACAGTGCTGTATCTTTTTCTTTTATTTTTCCACACTCCACCTCACTCCCCGCCCCTAATTACTGGCCAAATGTGGCACTCAGTAAATAATTATTCTACTGTCCACCAGCTCACTTTCAGGAAAAGTGGTTGCTTTTTCCTGCTAACTTTGAGGCCAGATTCCTTTCAGAGTACAGGACTTGAAGGGATTTATTAGGCCCCTAAATCTGGTCTTACTGCATTGATGGGAATCATGCCCCTGAAGAAATCATGTTCTAGCCCACGTCATAGTAACATAGTTAATTTATGGTTCTTTTTTCTCTAGCGTTTGTCCCCTTGCTGTATTTCTAGATCTGATCATAATAGCTCTCTGAGCTTTACACTGCTGACAGGTGCTAGAAATAGTGCTTTCACAATTTGAAGCAAAGAGAGGAGTGTATGGGTCCTGACACTATTAGAAGTGTGAGAGTCCCAAAACCAGACTCCAACCCATTCTTGCTTTTCAGTCGCTAAGGGAGAACAGTGTAGTTCTGCTTCCATTGGAAACGTCAAGTTGTGGATCCTTCCTTGATCCTAGTTACATTCAAACCTGAATGCAGGTGTAACATTGTTTTGGGAAAGACCTTTTAACAAAGCTATTTTACTGCTTTCTTCTTTTGTTATACTCCTGGTCAACGTAATAGTCTGCATCAGTTCTAATTCTACTTCTTTTTTTTTTTTTTTGCAGAATATGATTGACAAGAAATGTACACAGTAAAATAGCTTTTTTGCCATCTAGATGAGCTCTTACCACTTCATGTAACTATATTTGTTTCCTTATAGGAAAAATAACTTGATCAAAATTAAGGCAACAAAGTACACCCTCTGTATGTTGATGGCAGCAGCAAGCTTAAGTTATTCTATTATTGTGAGATGTTTCAGACTTGAACAAAAGCAATAATGGAAGGAGTGGATTCAGCAGTTTCCCCAAAATCTTCCATAACAAATTCAGTTTTTTCGGTGTTGTCGGAGTGGACAGCTTTAAGGAGAATTCTTTGAACTTTTATGTAACATTGCTCTGAGCAACCTGGTCTAGTTAAAGATGTCCCTGCTCAGTGCAGGGGGTTTGGACTAAGTGACCTTGAAAGTTCCTTCACAACCCAAACCATTCTATGACACTACATTGTTTCTTTGTGTTGCTCTGCCTTTTCTGGAAGTGTGGTTTGGCAGCAACAGCAATTAGAGAGTTTCTGTTCGTCTTGAAATTTTGTACCCCCTTTTTTTTTTTTTTCTGATAGAATGCAAGATACTTGTTTAGTTGTTGTTAGAGATGCACATTGCAATGTGGTTGTTAGAAAAACTTGATCCATATTCTTGCTACCCAAGATCTATTTTATTTTGTAAACCTTTTGTAGCTGCAGAGAAGTAAATAGATGATAATAATTTCTGATAATAATTTCTTTTTACAACAAGAAAATCTTGTATTATTTGTCCCAACTTTTTCTCAGTTCACACTTAAATGAAATTTATGTTCCATTTAAAAAACATTTGAAGTGATTATAGCCTATTAGAATGATAGTGGAGGTTATCCTTATTATATTTTTCTGAATTACATTAGTTTTCCCTTTCAACTTAGAAAATCTGACTATCTTATCGTATTTCAATCCATTTGACTTCAGTTTTAAATTCCTGTTAATATATTAAGTGGATTAGGCAATTGCATAGGAATTTCTTGTTAATTTCTGACAGATTATGTCAACAGCTATGCCTTGAATTTTGGTCTTTACCCTTGTGAATGATAGTTATGACTGACTTGGTTTCTAAAGTTAAAATTTTCAGTTCATAGCAGAATGCTATATTTTCACTTCTCTGTAACTAGTTAAGAATCTATGAGGAAAGGAGGATGAACTACCGTCAGAATCAATGGTTACCAAGGTTTAACGGGGGGGG
>JAVSBS010014743.1:120703-140946 GCA_033124195.1 Coracias cyanogaster | reverse complement strand
GCAACCTGACCTAGGTAGATGTCCCTGCTTGTGTAGGGAGGTTGGACTGGATGACCTCTAGAGGTCCCTTCCAGCCTAAAACATTCTATGATTCTATGAATAAAATATCACCCATTTATCCATTATGACCTATTGCAATCACTATGCCAAACCTTACAGGCTTGTCTGTACAGATGGCACTAGTACTTGACAGCAAGTGTACAGGTGACACCAGTACATCAGACAATGCTTCCACCCTATCCAGCTACAGTCTGGAAGAGAAAGCAACAATTTCAAATCTTGGTATGTTAGGGATGAATAACCAGTTTTGTACTTCTACAGCAAAATGTGAGTTATTAGATTTTGCTAACTCATCCACACTGGGCAAATTATTTTTCTTTATTCTAACCCCTCTAACAGCTGAAGGTCATTTTGAGGCACTAAATTAAACAGCTTCTAAGCATGTGCAAGGCTGTTCCTTGCACTTGAATGCTATAGGAGTGCTATGTGCTATGCTTTCAACTCCCTGAAGAAAAAATATTTAATTTACATAATAAGATAACCACACACGTAGCATTGTTATGATGTTATAGAATCATCACAACATGTTGCAGAATGCAAATATTAGTAACTCAGTAGTAATGAGCAGCTAGTTATAATTTCTACTAAACTACACTGTTAGTTCGGATTGTTTAACAGGGAAGTAGTTGCTGCTTCTGCAAGGTAATGTACCTGCAAAAAAGAGGAATGAAGATCTCTTTCACTCTAGGCCAACCACACATTGACTGTCTCAGATGTGATGCATGAATCATGCTAGATCTGAACACAGCAGCTAGTGGGAAGGCACAGGAGCAGTGCCAGATACAGCCTGGGTGGCTGACATTGATGCCTCTGTATCTTCATTGCTTTATCTTCCCCAAAGAAAGTGTCCTAAATTCAACTTGGGAGTGTCTGTACTCACATCTTCTCAACATAGTAGTGAATCTCTGTACATAGTCATAGACATAGACACATATACTCTGATCTTTCTCCACCATTAAAGTAGCATACACTGTTTATTCATCCTATGATCACACACTGTTGCCTCTCCCAGTAGGCATCCGGAGTTCATAGACAAATTGACACTGAGTTAACTTTATGTGTCTAATTTCAACTATCATCTACCTACAGTGGCTTCTGCAAGGTGTTTAGTTATTAAAAATTCAAATCAAACGTTATCATTGTGGCTTTAAAGAATATCATGCTGACATATCAGGTACACAAAACAGTAATATATAGCTGCATTTATTACCTATAACCAGAAAAAGCTATCAAGAATGAAAAAAACCTAATTATATTTAAAAATAATAAAAGCTACACATTTGCCTATGCTCTCTGAACAAACTTGAATGGGCTGTGGTTTATGACCAATTTGGAATAATTTACCATGCAGATAATCTGCACTGGAACAATAAAAATCCCATTTGTTTAGATTTATTTTAACAGCAAGATGATTGTAGACTAATCACGTATGCTTCTTTTTCCCTATTGCATAATATATGTTTTCATTTAGGCAAAATTATAAGAATTTTAAATTCACTGGCCTTAGAAGAATAGAAAGGTAAAACCAATTATTTTAATGAATAAAAATTCCTTTGGGTCATTGATAATTCAACTCTCTAACAGAGAAAAGGGAATAATATTATATTCAACACAAGAAGACGGTCTGGTTTATTTTTATCCTACTGACTTATCTCTGATTTGAAGAAATGCCAGTATCAGGCAAGGCACCAGTGTGGGCTTCAAAGTTCAACACTTAAAAAAAAAAAAAAGACAAGCATAAGTATCTTGGTAAAGCTTAACTGAAACAACCTGAACAGCCAAACTCAAATTGTGTTAGCTGTCTTCAGACTAAATCTTGGATTAATAAATATTAATTATTAAATTAATAAATATTTATCCAAGACTTAGATCTGAATGCAAGTGGTTACATTTTATGCTAATTTGCCTGTTAAGAAGGTTGATTTTACAGGTATTTTCTTCAACATCAAAATTTCTTAGGTCACCTTCCATATCTCCAAGTGTCTCCCTTAGCAAATATTGTGAGTCAAACCACAATGGAGTCCATTCAGTCACTGTGAATGGCACCCAGCCAGCACTGCTGAATGACAGCAGGCAGGAAGGGCAACCCAGGGGACTGGCACTTGGCTAGCAGGTGGAAAGTCAGAGTAGGAGACATTGCTCATCTTTAACAAAATGCAGAGAAGATTTGTCATGCAGGGAAGCCTCCTGCAGCAGGTTCACTGAAAGTAAAACAAGGCTTTCAAAACAGCAATGCACGGAAAAGGCATTTATTCAGAGTTATTTCTTTTTTTTATAGCTTTTAGTCAGGAATTATATCCCTCAAAACAGTCCTGCAAGCTCATCTGCAGCGCTGTCAGAGATGAGGGCGGTACAGATTTAGTAACTCCCTGGCTTTCTCCAGGCATAGATGTCCTCCAGAGGGATCATAGCCCTCAGGAGCAGGGTTTGAACAGGGAGTGGGGTAGGCACAGGAAAGAAGCATCACTCTTGGCTCCTCAACAGGGCTGCACAAGCACCTGCATGGTCCAGATGCAAAGGACAACAGCATACCTGGACAACAGACCTCCCAGAACTGGCTGCAACCTCAAAGGTCTCTTCGCCCTAAACAGTTGGTGGCATGTCAGGAATTTTAAGCAGAGGGAATATTTTACCTTAGAGGCTTTCACTGCTTAAACACTTCTCTCTAATTTTCCAGGAACAGAACAACTCCGTGACAATTTCTCTCCCTCAGCTCTCATGGGTGACCTGTATTATTCATAATTATTTATTGACTTGCATGTTTGCAGAACAAATAACAGGAACCATGAAGAGTAATGAAACCTGTTATGCAAGAGGACATTAAAATAGATACACATAAAATATAACGGCATCATTCTTTTTAATTAAACTTTGTGGGAAATGAGTGAGCTATTCCTCTAACAATGTCTTGCAGCTCCGAGTGTAAAATCAGTTAAGTAGCTAAATAAGCACTGCTGGAATGGCTGCATTGTGACAGACAGAGTTGTCTGTGAAAACAATCCTGGGAAGAAGCTGATCAGGTTTTTTTAGTGCTACAATTCATCAGTAACTGAAGCATAATCAGCTGTGACTGGCTGAGGAACCTGCCTGCATGCAGTATAGGAATTCTGGTTAATTATGTAAAATTGCTCAATATTTAATGCCTCAGTGTGTAATGAATCAGCCATGAACTAGCTAAGTCCTTTGTAAATTACTGCCCACTCTGTCTGGAAGATGAGCCCATAGATAATAAAAGACAGAAGTTAACTGAAATATTTAGGGTTTGGATGAACCCTATAACCAGACCAAAAAAAAAAAAGGGAAATAGATAAGACAATTTTCATCCTTTTCTGGAAACAGCAGTGGGAGACATTGGAAAAATTCCCAAAGAGGAAAACAGGGTGTACATTACAGAGCAGAGGCAGACAGAAAGGAAAGGAATTTTGGGGCAAGAAAGTAAGAAAAGGGACATGTTCTCATTGCTGATTCGGCTATAGAAGCAGCCAAGGAAAGAGAAACCGACTGCAGAGAGGAGGAAGAGGTGATGACTGGCAGGAGATGCCAGTTGCAGAAGGGCATGCTGTCGGGTAGGAGAAGGCAGAGGACTGTGGGTTTGTACCTCCAGCTGTGAATGGGGGTTCATGTGATCAGAGAGTTGTGCCGCTCCCCATCCACCCCAGAGTCAAGTTCACCTCCCTAGTGTGTGTGTGCTGAGAAGAAATGCCACAGATCCCAATGAAAACAGAGAGTTCAGTTGCACCTAGACCAAGGAAAAATTAAGGAATGGGCAGATATAGCACCTGTAGACTCAAACACAAAAGCATGGTGAGTATCACGGACCTCAACCAGGATTACGAGGCTGGGGAGGGTGGCCTTTGCCATCTCTCACCTCATTAGCAGGAGCAAACAAACATTCAGTTACTAAACTAGAAGAATTTAATGTTCCATGCAATTGAAATTCTTGTTCTTCAAGATCATTAACAGTTTTCTGCAGGATAGAAAACTCTGATTAAGCTCCATTTCTACACTGTACTAAAAAGTTGTTTTTGATTGCATAAAGATGATTCTGAGGATATTGTCACTATAGAAACTAGTTCTAAAGGAAGTCCTTTTGCTCTATTTTCCTACTAAAGAAAGCAAAGAAAAAGCTCTCTTTATTAGTTGGTAGAAGGGGATTTAGTTACATTTAAGTATTTTCCTCCTGCTCCTCTTTAACCATTTCTGTATTTGAAAATAGTGCCTTCTAAAAAGCTTTCATTAGCTTCATTTCAGATTGAGGTTTTCTCTTTTCCCCCGAAGGTTGTTCTGCTTGTATGCATGTGTGACAATGTTTGTGTGTGTCATGAATAACAGACATCACAAACAAAAATCAACACAAAATCCTTTTAGATTGAAGCTGATGTTGTCTAAACACATTGTTAAGCAACATCCACTTTTGGATATGGGAAATCCCAAGATAATGTTCTCTCCACAAAGCTGAAGTTTGTCTTCATGCATAATACACAATGCAGTCAAGATGAGTAATAGCTCAGAAGCAGAATAAAACTGAGGAATTCACATCTTAAATTATGATATTGCTATGCATAGTATAGCAATATCTAGATGTTCCAGGCTCATTCCCCTGGCTGTTGTGCCCCCAGTTGCACTAGAGTCCTATACTTATACATTGTAAATATATTTCTGGCTTCTAAAAATGTTTTATTTCAGTATATAAGGACTTTGGAACAATCCTGCAGTTTGAGTACATCATACTATGTGAGGTATGGCCACCTATTCTCTTTTCTAAATGTGAGCATGGCCACCTATTCTCCTTGTTGACTCTCTTGTGAGGAAAGCTTGCCTGTTTTGTGAAGAAGGTGCTTTCAACCATTTCCACACAGATCTGAGCACATTGTTGTCTGCTCCCAATGCTGCAGCTCTCTCAAGCTCAATGCAGAGAACAGTCAGGAGGAAGGCATGAGAGCAGGCTGGGTTCCAGGACAGCCTGCACTACATCTGGCACTCTGCTTGTTTTGTCAGCCCCATGGGAAGGCTGATGGTCACAGCTGAAAGGCAGTGCACCACCACTTCTTCAATTACCTCTAAGCTCTGCCTGACCAAGCAAGTGCTCCTGACTCACTCTCCAACAAAGTCAAACAGAACTTAACCCAACAGTGCTTTGCACGCAGCATCCAAGCACCACAAACAGCATGACCACAGTCCAGCTGAGAAAGGCAAAGTGTTTACCTGGGCATTAGCTTGAGCACAGGAACAACTAGCAGTCAAATACCTGGGTCAAACATACACAAAATGTAGCTGTTGCTCCATGCACAGAACCCCTGCAACCTGCTGCATAACAGTGCATATGGATCCCATGAGGGCAACATTGACCCAAAAGGATTTTATTCCTGTTAGAGACACTGATTGTAAAGGCCTATTTGCCTTCTTTAGGAGACATCTGTCAATGAATGAAGACTGACTGGAAGTGAACACAATTTCAATAGCTCAGACTTCCAAAGATAAACATCCCCATTTTTTATACCAGCAGTAAAACTTTTAAGAACAAGAAGTTTAACAAGTATAGAGCCACTGAACTGTACAAACATCAAGTGATGTCTAAGACAATATGAAGGAGCTGATGAGTAGCGGAGAATGTGCTTACTTCCTTTCAACAGCCCATCCTGCATGATGTTATTAAGACAGTTCAGAGCTGATCCGTTTAATGTCACAGAATGATGCAACCACTTTGACTTTGGTTTCCAAAATGATTATGGTCAATAAAAGACCCTCAATTTTCCTTTAGTCTTCCTGGGAGCAGCATTTGCAACATAATTATGCTTCTTGCTTTCTGCTTTTTACGGGTTTCCTTTCATTTACATAGAATTTTCATATTCATAGAGGATTGTGACAATATGAGGAAACGGTGCAGACCACTTGTTACCAAAGTAGGTTGCTTCTTCCAAGTACATCTGCACTGAGTGAAGGACTCAGAGTTGGCTTACCAGGAGAAAATAAGAGATTAGGTTGTGGAATCATGCAGTTATAACATTTTACGTAACATAGAAAACTGCATTGCACTGGTTGATATATAGAAGAGTGCTTTAAGTATTTGCAGCAATTTGCGGTAGACCTGAACCCATCTGTACATGAAATTAAATAGCCTACTGAAATTAAATAGAAATCTGTACCTTATTCACTACTAATATCCTGTCAATAACCCATGTAGAACAAGAAAATACTAGCCTGAGAATTGCAGAACCTTCTTAGCTCCAGAAGAAAATTAGTGATGAAACACACCAATGTGGTCCCAATGGATTTTTTTTTTTAACAATGTTTTGGAATAAATTTTGTAAATATTTTTTTGAAGCTGAAAGTATCGATGCTTTACTAAATATTTTGTTAAAGAAAATTTAATCTACAATGTCACAGACGATTCTCCAAGCTCCTTCTTGACCTTCCTCTATACTGCTCCCACTGAAGCTAAAGGAATGTCTTCATCTTTGTATAGAATTTATATAGATGGAAAAGGAAAGTGAGGCTAAATTGATAAAATTATGCATAACACCAACAATGCTGAAAAGGCAGAGTTTCTCAGCACTTTCTTCACCTCTGTCTTTACCAGCACTGTTGTGGCCCAGGCCTTGGAAACAAAAATCCAGATCAATGCGAAGAGAGACCCACCATCAATGAAGGAAGAGTTGTTATGTGAACTATTATAGGAGCTCGACCCCTACAAATCAATGGACCCTGATGTTATCCACCCAAGGGTATTAAGAAAGCAGGCTGATGTCTTTGTGAGGTTGCTCTCCATAATCTTTGAAAAGTTGTGGAGACTGGAACACATCCCAGAAGACTGGAATAATGCTAATGTCACTCCTATCTACAAGAAGGGCTTAAAGTAGGACACAGGAAATTATAGGCTCATCAGTCTTCCTTCAGTTTCTGGGAAAGTTATGGAACAAATCCTCCTGGGGGCTATCACAAATCAAATGAAGCACATCACTAGGAAAAGCCAGCACAGATTCACCAAGGGCAAATCATGCTTGACAAACCTGATCGCTGTTTACGACAAAGTAAACTGCTTGGTAGACGTGGGGTGAGTGGTGGACATTGTTTACAGGGGTTTCTCCAAGGCTTTTGATGTAGTTGCCCACAGCCTCCTCCTAGAACTGATGAGCTATGGTCTAGACAAGTGATCTGTGAGGTGAGTGGGGAACCGGCTGACAGGCTGCACCCAGAGGATGGTAGTAAACAGCTCCTTTTCAAACTGGCAACTTGCCACAAGTGTGGTCCCCCAGGAATCAATATTGGGCCCAGTGCTGTTTAATGTCTTCATAAGTGATTTGGATGAGGGGATAAAGTGTGCCCTGATGAAGCTTGCTGATTACATCAAACTGAGTGGGGAAGTGGACACTTTGTACAGGAAAGCCACCCTTCAGGAAGACCTGGATAGGCTGAAAGAGTGGGCTGGTGAAGTTCAACAAGGACAAGTGTAAGGTCTTGCACCTGGGAAAAAAATAATACAGGAGTGCAGCACAGGCCGGGATCTACCTGACTGGAGAGCAGCTCTGTAGAAAGGGACCTGGAGGTCCTAGTGGACAACAAGCTCAATATGAGTGAATGGTATGCTGCTGTGGCAAAGAAAGCCAACAGGATGCTGGGTTACATCAACTAGGGCAACACCAGCAGAGATAAGGAAGTCATTATCCCACTCTACTCAGCACTTATCAGTCCACACCTGGAATACTGTGGTCAGTTTTGGTCCCTACTATACAAAAAAGATGTTGACACGCTAGGGAGGGTCCACAGAAGGGTCACCAAGATGATCATGGGACTGGGAAGTCACCATATAAGGAAAGGTTGAAAGAAGTGAGTTTGTTCAGCCTTGAGAAGAGCAAGCTTGGTGGTGACCTTATCACCATGTTCCAGTATTTAAAGGGTGGCTAAAAAGAAGATGGAGATTCCCTTTTTACAAGGAGTCACATGGAAAAGACAAGGGGTAATGGTTACAAGCTATCCTGGGGAGATTCTGATTAGAACAAGAAAAAAAAAATTTCACAAGGACAATCAGCTATTGGAATAATCTTCCCAGGGAAGTGGTAGAGTCTCCACCATTGGACACTTAAGATTCTACTAGACATGGTGCTGGACCATATTATCTAGGCCATGTTTTTCCCAAGAAAGGTTGAACTAGATGATCCTTGAGGTCCCTTTCAACGTGGTATTGTTATAATTATTCTAGGATAACTATTTGCACTGGTGTAAATTACTTCAGAAGGCAGAAGACATCAAGATACTAGATATGCAGTCTATACAGTTTGCCAGAGTTGAAAGATTTATTGTTGTGCCTCCAGAATAAAAATATTTTGTGATTATAGGATGCTGAATACTGAGTATTTTACCACTCACAGACAACACTAGACAACTACAAGCTGACTGTGCATGCTTTTTAATGTGCATTATTTCATGCTGTAAAGTAATAATGAACATTCATAAATTAATGGGAACTGCACTCCTGAGGTTAATGGACTACTACCTGCAATTTCTTACTTGTGTGCACCACAACTCCTACAGATCATTTGTTCTTGCACAAATGGATATGTTAACAAGCATTGTACAGCTACCCAAGCCAATGGCATTTTATCACAATTAGCACTTGTACCAAACAACAACAAAAAAAGCCCACTAGCATAATACTAATGCTGTGCTTTTAAACAAAAGCTAAAGAAATCTGCAGGAAAACCGTATTTGTTCCTAGGCAGTGCTATTTTCAATTACCTGTTTGTGCACACTGACATTTTCTTTTTGAAAACTGTTTTAATAGAGCCCAAAGTAGCAATTTGAAACTGTAATGCACAAATCTAAATAGAGCTGAAAATACCCCGAGGCGTTCACCAAGGAGGAGGCTTTTGAAAATCAAATGATATGCCTTTGGCAATCAGAACATCAACAGGTTGATCTCAATGAAAGAGGACAATAGCAAATGACGGGCAAGGGATGGCAGAGCTCCATCTAACTGCAATTGAATTTGACTGAGGAGTGATGGGCTGATGTAGCTGGAAACACACTTCCACTGTAATGAAAGATCGTAACAGGCAATCACATCAAGCCATGGTGCTGCACTTGGAAGGCACAATTACTAGAATACCTGGAAGTTAAAGCAATGTGGTGTTCAGTGAAAGACTGCACAGAGGAAAAACAGATACTGAGTTCAGAGCTGAAAAGTAGTGATACTCCATTGACCAGGAAGAACCTAACAGTGCTCTTTATAGGTTCAGGAACTCAAAACATATACTAGCTCTCAAATTTTGCCTTGCTAAATTTATTAAAAACCTGCTCTTAGGAAAGAGATCAGCATCAAAAGAATGGTGGATGATGAATCATTCAGCTACAACCATTCTTCTGCTAAAATATATACAGCATGAAGACAAAAAATATATATAAGGAAGAATTTAACATTATTACACTTCTACCACTTCCAAGACTGAGTATTTTTAGAAATATTCTGAAATAGAAAATGTCTATTCAGAATGAAAATGTTTGCATTTAAAGTTCTTTTTTTCAAATATGGCTTTGTACTACAAATTTAGTACTCTTTAACAAAGTCTACACATTCAGAAGCTTTTTTTTTTTTCAGGATTTGTGTTAGTTTCATTCCTTCATCAGTCATTGTTACAGAACAAACAAAAAAACATCTGGAATGCTTCTTTTTATCCAGAGGCATGCTGAAAGGAAAGTGGTCTCATAGAAAGCCAACAGAAATCTTTGCTTTTATTAACAGCAAGATTTTCTTTAGACAATGTGGAGTGTTTTAGTGTCTTTAACGAATGGCAGAGTTTGGAGAAAATGGAGCCAGATTATTCTCAGAGGAGTACAGTGGCAGGACACAATGAAACAGGTACAAGTTGCATCAAGGAAGTTTCTGGTTAAATGTTACAACCACCATGAGAGCACTGGAATAGTCTGCAGAGAGATCATCAGAGATATTAAAACTATGAGTGGACACATCTTGAGCAACCTGAGGTAAGTTGTCCCTGCTTGAACAGTGGGTTGGACCAGACAACCTACAGAGGCCCTTTCTAGTCCATGTAATAATTGTACAATATGAGGTCATGAGACACAAGCTAGGCACAACTATAACTGAAGCTGGCTTCAGAACATGGTATTTTAAGCAAAAAGCAGGAAAAAAGTGACATTTTCCATAAGCTCAGAACTTGTTTTCTAGTTTCCTTAGATACAAAATTCCATATAAATTTACCATTTGTGATTACAACAAAAACATGTAATTCCACAGAATACTCTTCCTTCAAAATTCATTTAATTAGTACTGCTGTTTTGATGGTTATTTCTTTGAAACTATAATGCATTTTATTTAAAAGCTACAATTTTTTTGAAGTAAACAGTGATTTGTGACACCTCCGTGTTGTGGTTCTGATGACAGATAGCCTAAGAAGCCTCGATTTTCAAAACAGCTGAAGACAATCACCACCAGAATATTAGCTCAAATTTTAGTGCTTCTGTTTTTGATTCAGAAGTCTTTTTTTAATAAATCTGGCCAAGCAGACTATGAAATAACATGATTATCTTTCCTCCTACCTTGCAGTATTCCTTGCCTCTGCTATTAAATCTGTTATTTGGAGTTCTAGTTGGAGAAATACCTACTCTGGTAATGAGTTATTTGCATAAATTAACTATTTCTTGTTAGAATCACTAGAAGTCACAAATTTCAAGCAGCCAACAGGTAAATGTTCAAAACTGAAATTTGAACTCTCATGTACACATGTGCAACTTGGTTTGTGCAACCTGTATGAGCTGGTTGTAAAATTTTGGTAACATCAGGTCTACACAGAAGTGCTGCATCTGGAATCTTCCAATTAATAAAGAGACATGAGACAGTACCACCAATTAGGAGGCTGATCATGCCTTGTGATTCTGGGAAAACTAGGAGCCAGCAGCTAAAAGAAGGACTGGTGGAGGAAAGATCCTGGAACTGGGGGAAGATCCTGGAGATCAGTGAGTTGCATAGAAACAAATTCCAGAGATCCCCAGGGACCTGGCCATTATCAGCTGACACAACTTTCCGTCCTGCCTTCCCACACCAGCAGCCATCTCTCTGCTAGGTACAAAAGCTGAGACGTGTCAAATATAGTGCTGAGGGGGTTGCAAGTGCTTGCATGAGACAATCAATGATATTTTTGCTAGTTTTTAAATAATCTCCAGGGTTAAGATTCTCTATGGGTTGTTTTTCACTCTATCTCACCCATGGCAGAGACAAAAAAAAAAAATAACTGAAACAGGCAGCTAGCAACACTACCTGCCAAATGGAAGGTCTCTATCTTATCCTTAGTCATCTTGTACTTCACATTATGATACCCCTCAGGCTATGTAGCTATGAAGTAATGTAGTGAGACACATTATTCTATAGTGCACATGACAGCACAGATCACATTGCCTTGTGTGCAACGTAATGTCCAAGGCAATTTCCCACTTTCTGTAGCTGATCTGCACCCAACAATGAGTATCTTTCCATTCATGCAAGGAGAAGTCACAACCACAGGTAACTGGCTGCATCCCTTTTTTTGAAATACATCACTGGCATCAATTTAATAGTTTTCTTACAAAAGGAGAGCAATTGTTCAGCAGTGGCAGTGATTTAAGACATGCAGAAAAACAGTAACACTAAGCAAGAGTCAATGGGAAAAATAGATGACTTCAGAAGAATAATGGAAGATAGCATGTTGAAAGTCCATCCTTTCATTTCCATAAGTGCAAGTTAATTGCATGTACTTGTCCAGTTATTATTTATCTAAAGTAGCCAGTAAAAGTACTACCTATAAAAGGTGATAAAGGGCAGGTGAACTGAAAAGGGCAGAGAGAACTGAAAAGAGTTTAGAAGTACTTGAACTCGATCTCCATACCAGGGCTTCATGATTTTTACAGGTACTAAGAACAAATGATTGTAATGTGCAGCACAGAGGGAACATTTACACACGCATACACCATCACCTATATTAATTAATGTTACTTGGACTCAGAAGTTAGCATTCTCTTTTCCTTCATTTTTTTTTCCCATTTGTGACAGAGTTTAACTGGCACATAAATGAATACAAGCTTGGGAAGCCAAGCTGAATGGCTACTGTTGACCTTTCTGGTTAATTAGATATGTTAGCCAATTAGATATGTTAAAACTTCAAAATTTACTTCCTGTGTCAAATACAGCTTCTGCTCCCGAAGATATAGTTCTGTCAGTTGCCACTAAGTGTCACTGTTCACATAGCCTCAAAAGCCATATTAGCATGCAAAGAAAATCTGGGCTTGGGGAGGACCCTCTATGGTTGGGTGGGTTTTGGTGTAGAAGCCTCTTGGGTCACATTCTCATGTCACCATAGCGAGCTACTGATAACACTCCAAACTGGGGCTGCTCCCCATCCCAGGTCACAGACTGGGATCTTCTGGGATGCAATGATGAGAAAGGATCATATTTACTGCAAGAAAGTACTGACACTGGCTACCAAGTGGTAAACAAGATCATGCTAGCATGCAACACCAGGAACTTGCAGTGTGATACTTAAGGTTCAGTAAGGAACAGCTCCTCACACCACCCCTCTGTTTTGACCAATTGCAAGAACATTTCTAGCCTGTTTCAGAGGAAAGTCATCCTGCTAAATAGCAGGACCCAGCTGTACACTAATTTGGATAAAAAACTCAGCAGCTTGCTGAGGCAAATAGGCTAAGCTTTTCTTGGGAGCAGGGCTCATGTGCATTAGCAGATTCTGTTCTGGGAGTTGAATTAATTCCTAGAAACCAGATATAAAGTAGAAAAAATTATATTAATGCTGTTTGACCATCTGATTTCAGAACTGGTATATGTGTGAACACAAATCACATTTACGATGCACCAAAAACCAGATACCACCAACTTCTCTACTACAGAGTCACTCTATCCATCTTTCCTCACTGAGAAACACAGCAGAGCTGTCCAAATGGCCAATAATAATGGTGAAGAAAATAATACTACCTTTGATACAGACAATAATACAGATACTTTCTTTAGACCATTTAGACTAACAAGGCATCTTGAACTAAACAGAACCTGCCGAGCAGTGCTAGCCCTACTTATAAAGACCTGACAGCAAAGAGCAAGTGAAAAAAAAGTCACCCAGGCACAGCCACTGTTTTTATCACCTTTCTCTGTTCGATAGCAGCACAATTTTTTCTAGAAATTCAGCTGCAACTTTCTTCAACATGGGCTGGGTTTTGATGGCTTTACTACTTTTCTACTTATCTAATACCATTATGAATTTACATAGACCAAGATGAGTTTTTTTCTCATTAGTTCAGTTACGGCAGTTATTTAGATAATACTTTATTCAATGTATATATAAATAGGTAAACCACTTCACCTATCTTATTTACAAAGGGCTTGCACTGAAGTTTCTCCTTCTCTTAATAACCTTTGCTTTAACTCCATACTCTTCAAAGCTGACCATTCTTTCAGTTTGTTCATGTTTTATGCCAGGACAGCATGCACTACTGACAGTTGATAAGTAAAGAAAAACAGTCCCGCTGTGGTAACCAATAACATTGACTTCATTTCAGTCTCAGTTACTTCAATGTCTTTTCATTTACACATTACAAATTTAATAAACAAGAAAAAAAATGTTACCATTTTAACTGCCAGATCATCCATTTGCTCTGCAGAGGTTAGGTTTCAGTCAGCATCTCTATATCAATACAGAAATATCTGCCTAGGAACAGAATTCTTTCAACCTCTTTCAGCTTCCTCATTTCTTACATTTTGACCTCCATATTAATATTTATGAAAGCCTTATTTTTGGTAGACAGTAGAGTCCTATTTCATAGTATGAAACTAAGTAGTTCTGGGTCATTTTGTGCATCGATTGCCAGTGAAGTACAACACTTACAAGAATTCCAAAATATTACTTCAGCTTTTATGCAGCATGTCCTTAATCTCTGAAATATTCTCTAACTCTATGGTTCCATTTCTCAATTTAGACACAGCTTGTGTGTCTAAATAAGCATGCCTTGGTAAGATTTCTCAGTGTCTTATGCTCTGTTCAGATGTTCTTCTGCTCCAGGCTTATTCCAGTTTGAGGCCTCAGAGAATATCAGCACTGTTGCTGACCTACATTCATGTGAAGGAAAAAAATATGCAGAAGATTATATGGAAGAAGAACAAGACAAGGTATACTACAGACCTCCTGTGTCTGACAGTGAAGAAAGCATCACCCAGCTGACACCAGGAGAACTGCTTAGGTGTCTAGATATATTTTCCTCAGCCACGAATTTCATTGACCCCAGTTGATAGCAGTTTTGGTATATTTCCCCATCTTCTCCTAGGTGTATTATTCCTCACATCTTATTTCAGTACACTAGTCTTTAATCATATAATCAGATATATTCACTGCCTGGATGAACTGCATGAACACAACAGTCTCTTCACCCAGGAGTCATGTCTGAAACCAACTTTGCATAGTGCATTCAATTAACCTCTCCTGTTTAGCATTCCTCCCATTTCCTGCTTTCCAGTCTCTTGATAGCATCATTAGCAATCAGTATTTACATAAAATCTATTATTTGTTTATCTCTCCCATATTAAAACACTTACAGAACTCATAAGAAGATAATGAAAGTGGATGAAGATAATTCTGGTTCACTTGTTTAGTTAATAAAGAAAGGAAAAAGAGATGACGAAGGAGGATTTTTAAAATACCTCCTTTTCAAGTGCACTGGTAAGCTTACTGAGGATGGTTGTGAATGTCTTTCCAGTCAGCTGCTCTTTTGATGATTCTCCCACCTTTAAATGAGAATAGCAAATATTATTTTTATTTTGTTGTGCCCTCCTGCTCCTCTGCTTCTGGTAAGCAGTTCTTTTGCTCGTGTGTTTTTTTATAAGACAGCAAATTTCCTATATTTTTCTTCTGTTAATGTATTGCTCTCTTACAAGGCTCTCTGAGCAACAAAATAACCAGCCCCCTGCAACTTCTGACCTATACCTTTCAATCTTTCACACCAGCAGGAATTTGACAGCCAGACATTTCACAAATAAAAACTATAGCCTGTGAAAGGAATGCTACAAAGTAGTTTGGCCTGTTGAACTTGTTGGCCTGTTTCTTTACCACTGGCTCTGTAATTATTGGCCTGGAGGCCTCTGGACAACACAATAAGAGTATAAGTGAGTTATGAGATGCAAGGTCAAAGAGATAAGAGTTTAACATCCTCAGTAATGAACCATAGAGAGGGGGAAGAGGGGATATTTATTTATTATAGTGAATCTTATCCTACTTTGTCCCCTTTCCCTCCAAAAATACCAGTTGCACCTCAGATGCCTTCAGAGCATCACTAAAATTGAAGCTAGTTTCCCTGCCTGTGTGAGAGAGGGAACTGCCAACGGACTTAATTCAGATTGAGCAGAAGTACAGAAGTCAAGATAGAGGCAAGACAGGTGATAGGATATGGAGTTTGGGATCAAGGGTTAGTCTGAGCCCTAAGGTAACACAGACTCTAAGAAGGAAGACCTCCCCAAAATCTTAATCAAAACCAGCATTTGAGTTCTGATAATGAAGTCCTTTGTCTTATGTTATTCCCACATTAGGAATATACCTAATTTATTTCAACAGAAACCAATGAAGAGAATAATCTTGCTTATCTATTTCTAAATCTGCAGATCCATGAACAATTTAAGAGTTTGCTTAAGCTCCAGCGTAAAAGATAATGAAAGGCACAAGACATGCATATACGGTCCTATGAAAGAATCAAATATGATAAAACTAGACAAGTACTCTTGTCATTAGGACATTCATATACTATGGTGTCTCTCTCTTCCTTCCTCCCTCTTTAAGATTCCTACTTTAAATAAAAATAGAATTACATCCTCACTGCAAAGATCTAAAATAATATACAGTCCTATTGTGGCTTTCTCTCATATTTTCAGTACATCAGGACTTTTGCAGGCAATGATAGCACACTCTGAACTCACTGTCAAGGTTATTAACCAAAACACAGCACGAGAAGCTACATGGGTCTGAAGAGTTTCTGATTCAAAACCAGTTCACATCTGGCTGTTACAGAATACATGCACACCTTTCTTGAATCCACCTGTAAAACTGCCTATAAACAAAATGAAACCAAGGCAGCTCTAGAACAAAAGACTTAGAGACCCTTTCTGAAGTGTTGCCTGGGCTTCAGACATTTGCCTAAGACATCTACCTCTTTCTCTGAATGATCTGAATGCTTTGTGTATAAGAACCTAGGTATTTATTGACTAAATTTTAAATAACTTATGGTTAAATCTGAATCATATGATTATTTCATGAATGGAAGTGCAATTGAGGACATCTGATGCCTAAAGTGAGCTATGGTCTTGTCCCTTGGGAGCACACAGAGACTTATGTTGAGCTCAGCTGGTCACTGATGTCTCCATCGATCAAGTTTCTGGGAAATATTCTCAGTGTTATCAGTCTCCCTCCTGTAGGGCATGTGAATATCAAAGCACATGGTCTGCCTCCAAAATCCAAGATGGGAAGTTTTCCAAGCAGTAGGGTCCCCTGTTCCAAGTCAGTCTCCATGGACTTGTACGTGAGGGTAATGCTAACAAAGAACAAACTGCTGTTAGCTTTCAAACTTTACCAGGATTCATTGATAGAACCACCTTTGCCTTTTGGAAATCTGCTTTGAGTAGCTAAATCTACAAAAAAGTACTTCCTTATCATCTAAAGCTAATGACTGGCAGGGCACAACTTTAGCAGAGTTCAGGAAAATCCTGGGAAGTAAAGAGTAGAATTTGGATCACTTACAAGGATGGACAAGTCAGAGAGAAGTCTGTTGGTGGAATAGTTCAATTACAGAAATGTGGCTGCCATTTATGATTACAAGACTATCTGTCTTGAGTTTTGAGATCTGGCTACTTACTGTGAGCAAACAGCAACAGCATGTCAGAAAGCCTCAGTGAGCTAAAAAGATTAGGAAGACTATGTGAACAGACCTCAAATCTCCTCCTGTTCCAGATCAATGCCCAAAGATCATGTTGTTGGTTACTCTATCACTGACCTTGCACGCTCTCATGTTCTCAAAAATGAAGTGGAGAAGCACAGTACTGACTTAACTATGAATGCCTAATGGAAAGATTTTGTATCTGCCACCCCAGCACTAGGTGATCTCTGTGCAAAGGTCAATCCCTGGTTCTTTTAACCCTTCTCTTTTGTATTTCTTCCCTTAGCAGTTCAGAAAGTTTCCCCGCAGCTTCAGCCACATCTTCCCATACATCGTGTAAATTGCCCAGCCACACAGCTCAGAGTTTAGGATTACAGCAGGTAGCAAGGGGTACGGGCTTTCACTGCCACACAGCTTTGCCACTGGGGTGTGGCTGCCATGGGCTGTGGTATAACACAGAGTGATGTGATGATTTCATTTTTCATTAATGAGGCAAAAAGTCATATTTAAAAAAAAACCCAAACCACAAAATCCTCCCTCACTTTTGCTTCCCCTTCAGTCAGATATGGTATGAAAATAAAATCCTATTAAATGGAAAAGCAAACACCTGTCATTTGCTTAGTAAATAGATTTATTTTCATTAAATATGTCAAAGAACAAGATAAGCAAAATGTCTAGCCAGCTTCCAGCTTTCTTATCTGAGCAAGAGTTCCAAAAACATGCCCATACCCAGCTTTGTGTTCTAGCAAATTACAGAACACTCTCAAGCTCAAACAATGTACTACTGTAGGGTATGGGAAGACATTTTAGCTTGTGCAAGTTAATTAACCCCTCTTGTTAGTAGACTAAACTGTGTATAGTAGGTCAGAGATACAGGCTGAAATACGATTCTCTACTCAGAGACCCTTCTGAAACATATTTTTAAATCTCTCAGGTCATTTCTCTCTGTTCTGTCAGTAGACAACTCTGATTTACAGACATGTCAGAGCTGCACTAACTATTGTCAATGAAAAGAAAATTGCCACAGAAGAAGAGGAAAATGTATAGCAAGTGATTTGGGTAGTTACTTATACAAATGAAGAATATAACAGGTTCACCTGCAAGTGTTATAATTAAGCATGAAGATAGGTAATTGTGTAAGAAGCTTCATTTCTAAAGCCTGAGTCCATTTGATTTCCTCAGACACAAACTGAAAAGCAGAAGTCATGGCCTTCCCTCAGTGCACATAAAGCAGGAGGTCCATGGCCTCTGCCATTTGTCCTGATAAATAGGTACATCTTGCTTCACTATAGCATCAGTAACCATTCCTTTCTAATTGTCGTTGGGATTGACAGAAATATTGCTACTGCATTACAAAATGTATGCAAACAAATAAGCAAAACCAAGCCCACAGCAGCATATGGGATTCACTTGGGATTATTGCTGGTTTTGAGGGAAAAACAGAGGACTGGATATTTGGTGCTTACAGACTTGACATCCTTATTTCTTTTTCTCCCAATTTCCAAATAGCCATACCAAATTTATCATCAGGGGTTTGGATTACTGTAAATTTACAATCAGCAGTACTATGATACTGCTGACACAGCAGTAAATACAGCAGTAGAAGTTACAGTAGCAGGCAACTAAAGCAATTTACACACATCTCTGTCTTAACTAACACAGGCACATCAGACATTTTAAATAGAGGTAGCCACACTACAGAACAAGCAGGGATGTAGCACATAGAAGCCAACAAGGCCCCAGAGAAGGGTTCAGTCCAGTAGCTATTATTATTATCCCTGAAAAGAGTAAGATCCCATGTCTTCCAGATTCAGAGACATCCCATCAGACTCACAGACACATCTTCCTCACTAACTTTAAGTGCAGGCAAGCATCAAGAGTTTCAAGAAGAATTTTAGATAGAATCATAGAATCATAGGATCATAGAATCATATAATGTGTTGGGTTGGAAGGCACCTCTAAAGGCCATCTAGTCCAAGCCCCCTACAATAAGCAGGGACATCTCTAACTAGGTATGGTTGTTCAGAGCCTCATCAAGCCTGACCTTGAATGACTCCAGCGATGAGGCCTCCACCACCTCTCTGGGCAACCTGTTCAAGTGCTCAACCACCCTCATATTAAATAACTTCCTAATGGCTAACCTAAACCTACCCTTTTCTAGCTTAAAGCCATTGCCCACTGTCCTGTGGCTACAGAACCTTGAGAACAGATCTCCCCCTGATCAAGCCCTCTAATCATTTTCGTGGCTCTCCACTGGCCATGCCCCAACAGGTTCATGTCCTTCTTGTGCTGGGGGCTCCAGAGCTGGACGCAGCACTCCAGGTAAGGTCTCACCAGGAGGAGTAGAGGGGCAGAATCACCTCTCTTAATCTGCTGGCCACACTTCTTTTGATGCAGCCCAGGATGCAACTGGCTTTCTGGGCTGCCATTGCACATTGGTGGCTCGTGTCCAGCTTTTCATCTACAAGCACCTCCAAGTCTTTTTCCACAGGGCTGCTGTCTATCATGTCCTCTCCCAGCCTATATTGATAATGATCCCTATTATTCACTTATTCTGGTGGATGGCAGCTTTCATCACAGTGTACACCAACTAACAAGTCCATCATTTTGATGGAGGACACATCTGGAGCCTACTAGGGGATTATTCTGTCCAGTGTTTGTTGAGCTTTCTAGTTGCGTGCTCTTTACATATCTTTTTCCCCTAACTTTATGCTTGTCCTTTTTTTCTCTCTCCTTTACCTGTGAGGCTTGTTCTTTTCCTTATCTTTGAATTCAAACCTGACCTTTCCTATTCTGTCACAATGTTAGACAAGTTCTTTGTCTTTATTTTGTTAGATTTTCTTTCCAGGGCTGTTCACATTTTGCAGCTCAAGGTTTCTCTCAACAAATGAATGCCTTGAATGATGAATAGACCATTCCTTTATCTGCATCATTAAAAGTGGTAACGGCTGCTTCATAGTTTGGGATTTTTTTTATTTTGAGTGAAGCCTAGCAATTGGGAAAAGAAATTCACCCTTTCAGCATGCTCTCCATTGAACACACGGGCACCTCATTCTCCTAGTTTAGTTTTAACAGATGTCAGAGTCCTAGGAAAGAGTCCAACAGCTAGGGAAACACAAGATGAAAGATCAAATAACACTTCCAAGGTAAGCTAAATCTGGATAATGGAACATGCTACTTGAAAGGTTGATGACATAATGGATGTTAAGCTATCTGATAAAAAGCCTCACAGACTCAAAAAATGCTATGTATTATATGAATATGATTTCTCA
>JAVSBS010014743.1:102711-120603 GCA_033124195.1 Coracias cyanogaster | reverse complement strand
CTCGGCCAGACAGGGGCCCGCCGCCAGCCGGCCGCGCCCCCTGCTCCCGCCGGTGCCTCCGCGGCTGCCTCGGCCGCCGCCCCGCCGTCCATGCCGGACGGAGCGGCGGGCTCCGCGGCGTCCCCAGAGGGGCCGGCCGCCGCTCGGGGCGAGAGCTCCGGGCCAGCCGCGAAAGCCGGCTCCCCGCCGCCCTGCCCTGCCCGCCGCACCGTGCCCCCCAGCCCCGCCGGGCCTGCGGGACCGAGCGTTAGGGGCGGCGGGGCTGGGACGGGCAGGGAGAGGGGCCTGGCCAGGAAGGCGGGTGGGGGACGTGCCGCTGCCAGCCTGAAGCGCGTCCCCCGCGGCGGCCCTCAGGGAGCGGGTCTCCCTGGGAGGGCCACCGGTCTCGACCCCGCCGACCCTGCACGTCCTGCCGGAGGGGTGAGGTGAGGCGGTGATCCCCAGAGCCGGTCAGAGCGCTGCTGCTGGCACCGACACCTGCTCGGCGGTGAGCAGGCGTTTCTCCTCGGCGCACCGCTGACTAGGGCTCCTCTTCCACACCTGGGCCCTCTCTCGCTGACCTCCGGGGGGGACCTGAGCTGACCCTGACCCCCCAGCGGCGCCAGGCCCTGTGCGTCCATCGCCTTGTTGTACTGGAGCGCCCCGGAGGCTTTCGCGCTCCCCTGAATGTCACCTCTTCCATTCTGCTTCTGCTTTTCACGGGGTCCAGAAAAGCTGGAAGCAAAGGCCGTGTATGAAAACTCCATAAACATGACTCTTCGGCTGGAAAAAAAGAGTCCGCAAAAGGCATGTCATTCCTCACTGAGAGGCCGCTGCACTTTGCTGCACAGCATCAGTTCTGCTAGACTGAGCACAACGCGACTAATGCTAGAAATGCATTTAAGTGCTTGGGTTTGTGCAGAGGCAGAGTTATACTCACTGCTCTGTCCCTGATAACAATTATTTTACGTAAGAAAGGTGAACCACATCACACAACAAGCACTGAGGAAAAAGCTTAATCTAAAACTCTTAAAACCCCATCAAAACCTCGAGGTCTCTTTCTCACACAGCTATCACACTTGTCTTCAGAGTAACAGGGATTTCTGGCATCAGAACAGAAAAGCCTGGGAAAGCAAAAAACACTTGAAGAGCATGCTTTTTGACTTCCTTTCCTGCTGGATTGCACTCTCAGAATTCCAGGCACTGGTAGGGGAGCTAGCCAAGCAGGCATGCAAGTGCCAGGTTGCTCTTGTCCCTCAAAAGGCTCAAACACTTTCCAGGTGCTACATGTAAATATGCACCCTTCACAAGTCCTAGCTTCTTACTACGACAAGGTCTAGTTGTACACCTTGTGCCCATGATCTGGTTGCTGTGGGAAGGAAGCCTGGGAAGGGAATCCAGGAAAAAGCTCTGGAGATTTCCAGAGTCCCAGATCTGGACAGCAAGGGGGTCAGGATGAATCAACAACAATGACTGTCCACATCTAGAACGCATCATTTTCTAAAGTCCGTCACAGTATTCAGCCGCAGCGGTGTAAGAAAATTTAGAGAAAATACTACATTAAAGTTACAACACATCTTCACAGTACCTCAATTTACCTCCCTTAATTAAAGGATTTAGTCTCTTCAAATCTTTTTATATCATAGAAGTAAATTTCTGAGAGAAAAAAAAAATCATAAAGGAAAACAATGTTAACTAGATTTGTCTAAGCATTTATCATTACATGCATGTTTGTTTAAAAATACTATTTTCTATTCAAGGAAATAATGCGTTGTCAATATAACAACTTTTTTAAAAAGATAGGATTACTTCTCAATTTTCAGATGAATATGAATTACGTAATTTTTAGAATAGGTAGTTGATTTCTCAGTGTATAAATATGCAGCCTGCACTGATTGTTTTCCTTTCTCTCTCCTGGGTTCTTCCTGGTGTCATCACCCACACTTACTGTTCCATAGAGGGTGGAAGCCGTAATTAAAACCTAAAATTCCAACACCAACATAAGCAATATTAAGCTTTCCTGTTGCATTATAACAAACAGCTCTTTCTGCACTCAAAGCTTTTGCATAGTAAATACATTTTTTAAAAATAAAATCTGGAAAGATCTAATTTTTAGTAGTACCAGAGAAAACAGTACCCACTCTTGAGAGTCATGTGAAGCCCTTTTGTCCTCTTCGAGAAGTTGTATTCCCTGAGAGACACTGTGGGTTTCTTCCTTTAGACGAGGCACTACCTGGAACAACAGAGCTCTTACAGGTACCAAATCACAACCACTGGTTCCCCATCAACACTGACCTCCCCACCTCCTTGGCATGTAGCTCCTGCTTCCACCTACATGTTCCTCGTCATAAAAAAAAGCCAGAGGTCCTCAAGTCAGGCTCCACATCAACTATTCCTACTGGTTGGAAGTGTAGAAGAGAAAGACTTGGTTAAGCTCCCACTAGCTCACTGACTTTTCATCTGCTGCCACATGCATCTGAATGCCTGGGGAGCATTTAAATGCTCCCCTAGGAAATAGAGTACATCTTCACAGAGCACTAAATAGGGCTGAGAGAGTCCAAACTCTCTCCCACCAAAGTGACAGTTTGGGAGGAGAAGCTGCTCAGAGCAATTACTGTTGCTAGCACAGGTAAGCTGGGACAGGGTGCTTGATACTACCTCCTAGAAGAATATGCCATTAAACCATAAAATAACAGAGGTGAACATGGAGCAAAGGGGGGATGATGCTGTTGGAGGGAGTGAAGAATGGTGAGGAAGAGAAGGGGAAGAAAATCAGGGAAGGTAGGATTAGTTGGGACTTCATGGAGAAAAGGACAAAGTGGTAGCAAAGCTCCTTACAGCAAAAAAAAGAAACACTGTTATAAAGGATGCAAGAATCATACAGGCATTGAAAAAAAAAAGGGGGGGGCAACAGAAGCTTTAAACTTGATGCAACTTTAAGAAGACTTATGATCCATGCACCCATTACAGGTGAAGTCAAACAAAAGAGCTTTTTCCACCATACATACAAAGCATGTGCTGGGGACATACATAATGGTGAGAGGGAGCCAGGATGGCTCCAGCATTCTCCCTGCTCTGCCACGTTGTGGTCAGCATATGGCATGGAGCTGCAGAACCAGCTGCCCTTCCTTCTGGTCCTCTTGCCTCATTTGCTTCTGAGGCACAGGTGCTGCTGAGGGCTTTGCACAGCTCCTACAGCTCCTGCAGCTCTTAAGCACCACAATGTTCAGCTAATTCATTAAAGATCGTGGAACAGGATTTTAGTTGGCATAAATTTACCGAAATGAAAACCTGGGTTGCTAACTATACCTCTTTTCTAAACAGTGGTGACTGCTCCAGACTTTGGTGTCAAGACTACACCTCTTCAAAGGCAGCGTGAGTGATGTGGCTAGTTAATTATACTTGAAATTATGTCTGAAATGAAACGTAAGTAGTTCAAAGCTCACAGATTTAATTCTGTTATATAATCCCCGAAAGAGACTGAACAAACACATTTAAAATGTAGAACTGCACAGACAAAATTAAGAGAAGTGTTGATATGGAGCTGCTAACGCTCTAAAGGTTCATGGCTAATAGTGTGAAGTACGCACAGCAAACTGACAAAAGGGTTTAATTGCTGTTTACTGTCATCAGTCGTTGTCATAGTAGGCACTAAGAGGCAGAAAACCACCCTGAGTCCTGGAGTTAAATTTGGCAACATTTTCCGGTTCTCATATTTATTCCCCTGTGCTAATTATGCTGTTATTCAAATATGTTTCCTAGCAGGTGTCAACCTCCTGGTGGCAGAGTTTGGCCAGTGGCCTAAATATTGAAGATGACAGGAAAGAAGAAATACCTTTTCACTTTCCTGTTTTCTGAATTGTTAGATATAAGTGAAAACATATTTAGGGAACAAATATTCCTTCTTTCCAACGTTTTCCTAATTTCCATGACATTTTCTTTCCAAGTTCAGCTTTTGCTTCCCTTGTACAATAATTAAACCAGTCCTCTGAGAGCCATCAACAAGGGGGTTGTGGTCAGTTTGTCACACATTGTCTCTGCTGCTCCTTCCTCCTTACTCACTTCTGCTCCAGTGTGGGGTCCTACCCATGGGAGACAGATCTCCACAAAATTCTCCAGCATGAGTTCTTCCCATGGGCCGCAGCTCTTCAGGAACAGGCTGCTCCAGCACGGGTCCCTCGCAGGGTCACAAGTCCTGCCAGCAAACTTACACCAGCGTGGTTTCCTCCCTCTCCACAGGTCCTGCCAGGAGCCTGCTCCAGTGCAGGATTCTCTGAATCATAGCCTTCCTCAGGCATAGTTACTGGCTCCTGTGTGGGATCCTCTGCCGGCTGCAGGTGGACATTTGCTCCACCCTTAACCCCCATGGTCTGCAGAGGGACAGCCTGCCTCACCATAGTCTCCACCACAGGCTGCAGGGGAATCTCTGCTCTGGTGCCTGGAGCAACTCCTCCCTCTCCTTCTTCACTGACCTTGGTGTCTGCAGAGTTGTTTCTTTCATATTCTCACTCTTCTCTTCTGGCTGCAGTTGCACAGGAGGTTTTTCCCCATCTTAAATACGTCATCACAGAGGTGCTACCACCATTGCTGGTGGGCTTGGCCTTGGCCAGCAGTGGGTCTGTCTTGGAGCTGGCTGGCATTGACTCTGTCAGACATAGGGGAAGCTTCCAGCAGCTTCTCACAGAGGTGGCTTCTGTGAAAAGGCATTTGTTTCATCCTTTCACCACAATTACAACCACCAAAATTCCACATGACCATTCTGCTCTTTGCTCTCTAGCTGTGTTCAGTCCATGTTTTGCCTTTTTCCTCTCCTAATTACTATCCTTGTCTTGAATTCTTTAGGTCTCGTGTTGAGTGCCAAAACAGACTGTGGAGGGTAGACTTTGGCTGGCCACCAGGTGCCCACCAAGCTGCTCTATCACTCCTCTCCTCAGCAGGACAGGGCTGGAGAAAATAAGATGGGAAAGAACTTGTAGGTCGAGGTAAAGGGTGTTTAATAAAGCCAAAGCAAAGGCCATGCCTGAAAGCAAAGGAAAAACAAAACATTTATTATTTACTTCCCATCAGCAGGCAATGTCCAGCCACTTTCTGGGAAGCAGAGCTTCAGTACATGTAGCATTTGCTCCAGAAGATAAGTATCATAATAGGAAATGCCCTCCCTCTCCTCCTCTCTCTTAGCTTTTATTGCTGAGCAGATGTCGTACAGTATGGAATATCCCTTTGGTCAGTTGGGGTCAGCTGTCCTGGCTATGTCCTGTCCTGTGATCTTGCCCACCCCCAGCCTACTGGCCTTTGTGGGTCCTGGGGGGAATGTTAGAGAGACAGCCTTGGTGCTGTGTGAGCACTGCTCAGCAGGAGACACGAGACGGGTGTGTTACCAACACATTTCCATGCTCCCAATACAAAGCACAGCACTATGATGGCTGATGTGGGGAGAATTAACTCCACCTAAGCTAGACCCAATACAAGCTGCCACTTGCTGCCATTTGGGATTTGCTCCCTAGATACCTTGGAAGAAGAAGATACTTTTGAGCAAGGCATTAGTTGGATCACAGAAGATCTGAATTCTGGCACTCTGGCTTTTCACAGATCTTTCTGTACCTCAGTCATTGTTTTTCAAGTGAGAGTCATTTGCCAAGTTAGGCATATTACCAGAACAGCTCCAGTAATGACTATTCATTGTCAGAAATAATGCTTCAGCTACTGAGCACAGGCAGCAACATAGCCCAGTGCTTAAGTGCACACTTTGCTTCCTAGAGAGATGGCTCTAGTTTCTTCCTATGTAAGAAAATTTTTGTGACCTGTAGCAAATCACTCATGTCTGTCTCCACAATCGAATATGTGGGCATTGGACTCCTGAGAAAATCAAATTCCTCTGTGGCTCTAACCCTTCAGTAGCCATATGAGACATCAGGAAAGAAGGGTCTTCCTTCAGAGGTGATTCATTTCTACCACTCCGTTAAGTTGTTCTTCCCTGCCTTGCCCCGTTACTAACATTTTGATTCTCTTTGCTCCATCCAGAGTTATTGCCTTCAGCCGCACTACTGCCATCTCATATATGCTGCCTGCCTTCTGCCTCCCCGTACCAGCCAGGACCACCAGAAAAGATCCTGGATGCTTTTTAACTTGGAATTTGCACTGTTCCAGGCAATTTGAAGCAGGGCTTAAATTTCAATGAGATTGACTTTATAAATTTAGGTCCTCAGGAAAAGAAGTTAACAGAATCAAACTAGCTATCAAAATTGTAAAGCATCACTCCATTAGCTTGCAGTGGGGTAATGACTATACAAGATGGAAAAGAAATTCTATAACCAAAGTATAGAAGTTCAGTTGAATAGTAGCATATCTGGTAGCAGAAAAATTAAGAGGCAGGAAAATTAAAGCACTTGGATTGCTTCTAAAAAAAGCTAGTGAAGAAATGAGCTTGCTGCACAAGAGAAAAACAGAAAATATCTGAGAGTTAAACAGGCAAGAAACACAAAGACAATTTAGTTCATGTGCGTTCATGCATATCACTGGTAAGAAGATTAACTTCCACAAGGATCCACAAATTACTGAACACAGGTATAGAAGGTTGAGAAGATCAGGCATCCAGTTGTCATCAGGCGGATAGTATCAGTCACCTGCTCCCTGCTAAACATGACGGGCATCAAAGAGTTTTCTGCTGCATGCAGGGTTTCTCAACAGTCCACCTCAAAACCAAACACTTCTCATTCTTATCCAGCAGAGACTTGAGGAGCATGGGGGGAGCAATGGCTCCCTCAGGAATGGCAGGCATCTCATGTCCTTGACTGTCAGTGCAGTCCGGTAACTTTTTAATTAATTCTTATTCCAACCACTTTTCAGACCAGTTGGCTGTTGAGTTGGAGAACTGATAACATTTTCTTCTGACTGCACATACATGTCTACAGATAGCTGCAGTATCAGTCCATGTGTCCTGAAAACAGGACCTTTCCTTGCTAGGTACCTCTGGTCAAAAGACCTTGCTGTGGTCTTTAAATAGGTCTGGTTTTATTGTACTCGTTAGATGCCTATGAGTTAGAGAAAAGCTGCC
The DNA here is from genome assembly GCA_033124195.1 of Coracias cyanogaster. Lineage (NCBI taxonomy): Eukaryota > Metazoa > Chordata > Aves > Coraciiformes > Coraciidae > Coracias > Coracias cyanogaster. Next base: position 113,570 of record JAVSBS010014743.1, on the reverse strand, counting down.
ATAACACAATGGCTAAATGACCATAAAAATTATACATAATCTTGAGCTACTTTCTTTAAAATTAATTAAATAAATAAATAAAAACCAAAATGGGGCAAAAAAAAAATCACTATTATTGAGTCTATAAATTGCACTTTTTTATTACCCGTACTTTGACAATCTTCTGAGAAAGAATTTTTTGCAGATGCCTTTCTCCAGCTGCTTCCCATTTCTCCAGAGTTAGTCTGTCAAGTTGAACTCCCTTAACTCCAGGACCAGCTGGCATGTGAGTTTTCAGGTTAATCATCAGTAGCCTCTGAGAAATAAAGAAAAAAAAAAGACAGATGATGCAGCAGTAACTTCTCCCAATTGTGCCAGGAAAACAGGAGTTGATTGCAACAGGAGTTTTCAGAGCCTTGACTTAGTCCATTGTAGAATGAAATCCTGAGCCCATGATAGACTGGAAGTGTTCAAAACTTACCACTTGCTGGAAGATACACTGCAGTGTCCTCCTGCATCCAGCAGTGGGACAGCGTTTTGAAGAATGTCTAATCTGTGAGGCAAAAAGTAGATGTGAGAAGATGATCAAGCCAGCTGAGACTTGCAACCTTAGTTCTGTAAGTCCGCTCTGCTCTCTACTAGCCTGGGCTCAGAGCATTGATGCAGAGCTCAGTTTCACTGATTTCACTGAGTTGAATCAGACCATGAGCTAGAGCAGACATTTTGTCAGAGCTGTCCTTCCACATCCTGAGGCCAATTCCTGGCATTAGTCATCTGAGCATAAACCCCAGATGTTCGGTCAGCTGAGGCAGTACACCTTACAGACTATGTGCTGTTATAGTGCACATCAAAACATGGGAAGAGTCAGGCCCTGTGGGTAAGACGGTCAATAGCCAAAGTAGAAAAACTGGTACACAATCATCCTTTTTTGTCAGAAAGTAGTGTTTAGTGGCACTTCTAGAAGTCTCCTGCTGAATCTGTTAGATGAGGAATGATAACATAGGTAATGACATTGTCCAAGAAGTGATACCTCCTCGTTTGACTCCAGTGAACTTCAAATTCCTAGCTGCTCTATACTGGTGTAGGCCCAGGCAATCAACAGGATCTTAAGGCTTTGGCTATGCAGTTCTGCCGCGGGGAGCATCCACTTTATTCTAATAGTTATCTCAAGACTGCATGATAGAAGAATAAGGCTTCAAAAATAAACAAATAAATGCACAAATAAATAAATAAATAAATGTGTTTCAAAATCTCATTTTTTTCAGGTTGAGAAATCATAATTTCCTGTTTGCAGTGTGGTTCTGATCCATTTCTTCTGATTGTTCCGCTTCAGAGGAATTAAATGAACAAAGATCTGTGAAATAATTGGACTGAATTGCAAACCTGAGTAAAGCTCATCTAGTTTCCTTCCCAAGAGAAACACTGATTAGATCTGCCTTAAAAAGCCACTCTCATTTAAACAGCTTGAGTTATGATTTGGAGACGGTCTGCAGCATGAGAGCTCAGTTGAACAGAACCATGCAGCTCACATATGCAAATGCATGGCAAAAAGATTCCAAAGACAGAAAAAACAGAAACAAGGAATAGAATGTTCAAACTGAGCATGCAAAATTCACATCCTCAGGTATTTTCACACTTCTGAAACAGCCTAATCCTTTGAGGAACTGACTTCTTGAAGTGCTGCTGGGGCCCGAGTTGTGGGCCCCAAGTTGGAGCTGACCTGTGAATGAGTCACAACCTAGCAGATTGTTTTGTTTTCCCCACTGGCTTCATGTTCCAGAGGCAGAACCTGGCCCATCTGTGTCTCTGTGGATCTGCCCTCACCCAGGTGGTAGTGGTTGGGGTGGTGGGCAAGGCCAGGGCTACTTAAACCAGAAGCTGATCAGTAAGAGGAGCTTCTTGTTGGGTGTGGTTTTTGTTTGGGCTGGCTGCATCTTGCTGAGCTCTCTTTGTGGTGGCCTTCCATATGAAGGGCTACTGAGGGATCCATTTCTGTTCATTGTGTCCAGCAGGTGATGCTGGCACCACAGTGGGTAGCAGAGGAGCTGGACCCATAGGAACCTATGACAGGCCTGTCTGAAAGAAGACTTCTGAGGGGATGTTGCTGAGTTCAATGTTGGTCTGTGTGATCAGGCAACTGATGGCAGCATAAAATGATGATGACTAAACCGGCATAAAACTTGCACTGACTCAGAACAGCTTCCTAGAGCCACTGGATTGTCCAGGCAGTCTACAAAATCTCTGAGATCTGCTTTCTATGCTATGTTGAGATATTGGCTTTCTTTAAAGCTGCTGCAGTTTTAAATTTCTCAGGCTCTTTGGTTTTATTCCTGTACATGTGATTATATTTGTAGTGCTCTTTTGGGGTTTTTAAAGTGCAATTGTGAGCGTTTGTCAAGTGATAAAGATGAATAGCCATGAAATAGAAAAGAGTAGTGCTTCTGTTGTCACAGAGAAGACGATGAAAAGAAATAAAAAGGAATAGAGAGCCAAAGTTTAGCATACCACAAGAACTGTGGAAACTGGTGGAGATTTCTAAGACATACTTCCTAATGAGAAATTCAGCATTTCACAGTGAATCTGCAAAAATAAAGAGCTTTTCGGGTATGGGATTATTTTGCTTACTGTAGAATACTGGTTAACATGCTAGAACAAAGGAAATCAGTGACAGCAGTACACTTTATGTGTTGCTGAAACAGGAAAAGGATCAAATTTATGCTACACAAAACAACTTTATTCTTAAATCAGACAGTTTATTAGGACAAAGAGCTTTTAACATTCTAATAAGTAAATCCTCATGTTTATTTTTTAGGAGTTCTTAATAGAGAAAGCAATTCAAAAGACACTTTTGTGCACACACTTTCTTCTACCTGTTTTGTAGCACCTTTGACAGGTTGGAGAAACATGATGAGGAAAAAAAAAACAAACTAGTTGAGCTACAAGCCTTAGGGTCAGGTGGCCCCACAGCAACCAGTGGTTCAAAGACTAACATATCAGATGTTCTGGAACAAATTTGTCCAAATGACCAGACTTCAGTCCAAATCATTGATTTCATAGTGGTAAGCCATCAGCACTGTGAATGGGTATCCCAGCTCTGTTCTCTTGGGAATTGCATTTTGCAGGATATATGCTTTTACCCCACAGCATTTTACAACATAAACGTCAGAAGCCTCTCACAACCAACAAAAAGAGTAGGCTCAAGAGGCTAATGTTTAAATTCTACCAGTGCTTTGCATGCAGTCCTGTTGAAAGATCCTTTTCATTCACAGTGATTAGTAAAAGTTTGAAAATTATGCTTGTTAACCAACAGAAATACAATGCACTGTATTCCTGATTAGTGGTGGAGATTGTCTGGGAAGAAATATGACACCTTTTCAGCATGGAACAAGTCCATCCTCAGACCAGAATTAGACCTTGCGGCATTTGTCCATGGCAGCAGAAGGAGGGTAACCATGAAACAGGGGGGAAAGGATTATATACTTGCAGAGGAATTTCAACTGCTTTTGATATAGTGTCATTTCTAGGTATATAAGAGAAGCCTTGAGTGAAGGAAGTTATGCAGTCTGGCTAACCATGAGAGGTAGCTACATTTTAGAATGATAGCATATCTAAGTCTGTAGTTACCCATGGATATCATCCATCTGCTATGTTTTCAGTATTTGGTATGAGAGCTTTCCTAACCATCTGGTAAAATGGCTTTTAGTTGGCAATGGACACATCTCCTTTGCTGCTGGCAAAAAGATAACAAGTGTGTTATTGGCAGAGAGATTACTGCAACACTGCTGATGAAGACATGCAAAGGTATACTCAGTATAGACTAACAGCACTTCCTGATCTAACTCAGACCATTTATGGTACCATTTGGTACGGATCATTTTAATTGAGCTTGGGTGGATTACACAAATTAACTCAGAGTGAATTATTTAATACCAGATGAAATAATATCCAAGGTGAGTCAGTTCCAGGACGATGGTCAATACTAGTGGAGCTTATATTCTGCGACCCTCCAGAGCTCTTTTGTGCTGGCTGATGAGGCTATTTGCTAGCCAACTAGACTGTATTAAAGAACTGCCTAAATATCATGGCAGAGCATATATTCAGGAGCATGTATTTATGCAGCATTCCATTCATGTCTGGAACTAGAGACTTCTGAGAAATCTCTGCCTTATATTAAGATGGATGCTGTGAAAAACACAGCATAAAATCACACCTAATGTGAGTACATGAGAGGCTGTTCTAATCCATGGTGTCCTCCACTGTCTGATCCCTAGCTGTTCACACTGGCCATATTATAACAAGATGAGACCCAGTTACACATTGTACCTTCATGGCTTCCAATTTATTTGGAAGAAAACCCAGGTACATGCCAGGATGACAGCTGTAGTGAGCTTCTGTACATCTCCCACTTGACTTGATGGGAGAATGGATCTGGGGAAGAGTATAACTCCCCCACAACATAAGCTCAGCTGCTGAGGATTAGGCAGAAGGTGTCTTCCAAATGTTATGACACAGCTAATGAGATATCTTCTTTTGACATAACGGACAGCAGGGGAGAGGAGGTGTGGCTAAGGCTTCTTAGTATGAGCTGCTGTTCTTTGGTTGTAGACTTTTGGGAAGTGAAACAAGTGAACTTCTCAGGTTCTGAGTCATTCCAGAGGAGGATGTTTGCTAAGGTAAGGTTGTCTCTGCTCAGACTTTTGGGAAATCTCCTCTACTGTTGAATTCTCTTCCCTCTATTCCCGTGGTCACGGGAAGAGATACTCTCCAAATATACAGCTTTTGCCTTATCTTTCCTCTCAGATTTTCCAGGTATCAGACAATTAATCAAATTTCTGTCCTTGAGGTTCACATAAAGAATGGAAAAGCAACAATAGCTGGAGTTTGCCTATTTCATAGAGTGGCTGTGTGGGGAAAGGAAGCAAATTGTTCAGGGTGTTAGCAGTAGAGTTTTACTTCACATCTCCTGTTGTGATCTTTAGGAAAAACAAAGGCAGAGTTAGAAACAGGATGCTGGAGAGAGAAAATGTTAAGAACTGCACACACATTTAATGTCTGCCTCTCCTTTGGATGATATGTTACTGGTTCCTGTGACCAAAACACAGAGGAAGTATCCACTTAGGAAACCAAAGGAAAGCTCAACAGGAGGTGAATTACTGTTATTCACAAGAATGTTATGTCCTACTCATGAGCAGCTAAAGGATTAAAGGACAAACTTAAAAAAAATAACAAAGCACCTTTTCCTAGTCCCATTGATCCAAAAGAGAGCACTCACTGTACCTTAAAATCTATTTTGAGTCTCTTGCAGAAACTCTGCTGTGAAAGAAATGGAGTTTTATAATAATTATTTGGAGCCCTAGGGGTTCAGGCATCCTCTGGTTCACATTACTGCTGCCTTACTACCTGAATGCATTTTCATGTGTACCCTAATCAGTTTATTTACTGTTTGATTGCTATTTTTGATGCTAGGAAAAAATGTCTGGGTAGAACACTGTTAAATCTCCCTCTTCGTAGGCAATGATGAAAATCCTTCAAAACACACTTCAGACTGTATTATAAACTGTATCTGACAATGTGAAAGTCCTATCTCCTAGCAGTGCATGGGACAAATTAATTTTAAGGTCTATTTGCTCATCACAAGATTTAATATGTGGTTTCTATTTTTTAAATCTGATGTCAAAAGTGAGATGACAGGTAGTGCAAGGCTACCCCTCAGATGTGAGGCACAAGGAAAGTTTCCTGCAGCACACAATTGAAAGAAATAACATCTGGAAGTCAGGGGAGGTAGAAATTTGTGAATATTTACAAAAAAGTAACAAAGCATCATGATCAGAAGCATGTGAGGCAAGAAAGGGAATTGTGGCAAATGTCAGGTGGGAAAGAGGAAAGATTCCTCTTATCAAGCCATTTGACCATGGGTGCTGTCACCAAAATAGCCACTAGGTAATGTTCAAACACTGTAGTGGTATTTAGTACACACACATAAAAACACTTAACATGAAGAGCTCCTGTGTTTCTTTTGTTGAAAAGACTCCTGAAGTCCTTAGTGGCTCCATTCATCTGGTGTTATGCACAATAAAATGCAAGCTGATGTTACTTATGAGCAAGGTTGTACTCCGTTCTCTGTAACAAAAGTCACATCTCAAGTTTTCTTATAAGCTGGTATAGACTCCCTTATCTTCATCTGTAACTGCATCTTTTTAGCACTGACCTCGAATACATCCTTGTTATGATGAATTTTCTCAAAGATGTTCTGACCCTTCACTTCAGAGCTCAGGAGACATCAGCAACAATCAGCTCCCCAGGCAGGTGCACAGGGTGCTCTACACACCTGTGAATGCAGTAATGCAAACCACAACACAATGTTTTTAATTCTGGGAATGAAGAACTGGAAAAGACCTCAACCATAGCCTGGAGTGCTGGAGGACATCCAGTCAATATGAATCCAAAGAACACCAATGGACTTTTACGCTGAAGGTGTGAAAAGTAATCCCCAGTCTAAGAAGCTCACTAACGTAACACCCTGCTGACGTACAATTTTTTACAAAAAGTATCCATTACCTCTGCTAATTTCAGCATTTAATATATCCTTAACTTTATGCATGTGTACAAAGTTCATTTCTATATACAAAACTCTTAAAAAAATTAATGTAGGCAAACCTTCATAACTTGGTATAAAAGTAATATCAAAACCTCTCATTAAGTTTGAACAGGGTGAAAATATCTCAGAAATTAGAGGATATTGCAGATATACTCTAATGATATTGATTTTCTAATGGAATCACTGAAAAGATGGAAGATGGACACCTAGAAAATAACAATGACTTTTTTTGGGAAACTATTAGAGATGGGAATTTGTTGCAGAATTAATTAAAATAACTTTATTCATTCATTGTGGATATGGAATTTCTTGTCATTTCATTGAGATATGAATTATGCAAGGTATTAAAAGCCCTGAAATTACTCATGGGATAGTTTAGAGGCATAGCTAGTATTCACTGTTAGCCCTGTAGAGACAACTTAGCACAGGGTAAAGTACATAGGCCCTGAAAAGGATGACCTTTTATCTACTTTCTCTGCCCACTTAAACAAAATAAAATAATTTTTAAGTGGAAACGCTTGCAGGAAGCAAAGTGTCTATATTAATGAAAGGGGTACACAAAGTCTAAATTTTATTTCTTCTCTGTGTCTTCCTCTGGGAATCTTCTGTATTGACTTACATCTCATGTTACATGTTAAGGGAGGAGGCTGGGAAGAACATGTGATGTTCACCTCCTGTCTATAGTACACAGGATAATGAAAAATAAAATAAATGTAGACACAACAATGCACAAAATATTTTCAGCGGGTAGAATTCTGGACTTTGCTTCTGCACGAGGAAGTAAAGTACTGATTACAAAGATTTTAATTATACCAGCAGACTGAAATACAGTATAGTTTGAATGCAAAACTGTGTGCCTAGCCTAAGTTAAGCACATAGGTTACCTCTCTAGTCATTGGTGTTCATCATACCAAGCAGCCATGGGTCTATTCATGTAAGACAATTCAATATTAGTGGAAAGACAGAACTAAGCTTCAAGATCTTGAAGAGGGTGATTTAGTTGGCCTGGACAGCTTAAGGACTTTGATGCAGAGACAGTCTTTAACTTCTGTGAGCCAAAGACCTCATAATTTATTCTTGACTGTGATCAGGGTTTGGCAGTAATCAAGCAACATAGACCTGATCTGTGACATTTTCTCTGAGGAAAATTATGGCCTTTGCATGAATAAATTCAGGTCTAAAAAATGGAAGTTGTTCCTATTGTAACACGTCTGGCAAGATAGCTTTTCATCCACTCCTGCCAGGTGTTCTCAGTTGCATCTTCTCTGAAGATGAGAAAGAAGGATTCAGCTTTCCTGCTTCTCTTGTGGCAGAGGGAAAATTGGCTTAAACAAAAGACACCTTCGTGTCCTTTCTGTTCAGTCAAAACAGTATTTTTTCTTAGGTAGGGACAATGTCATAAAAAGTGGTCAGATCAAACAAGTATTTTTCAAGACAAATGTAAGCCATGGAAAGACAAATAATAATACATTTATAGAGTCAGACATTGAAATACACCACTGAAGAACAGATTATATCATGCTTTGAAAAACACCAAAGTTACAATGTCTAGTCCAATTGTTGAGCACATGGATTAAGCTCTAAGTGTGTTAGCTAAGTTTAATAGCAAGAACTGAACCATCTGCTTGGGCTATTATAATTCCACTGTCAAGAATGACAGTATACATACAAAAGCATTGATACCTTCTTGCAGATATGAGCAATTATGAGATTGCTCGGGTAACTCACTGTATAGATGTAGCCCTAGGCAGTTACATGATTTAACTATTGTCCATAATCGTCAGCCTGGAATGTAGGTTTTATAACTTTATTCATTGTTCTTCTTTGTGTCCACAAACTTGACCACCAGAGAAGGTTCTGGACTACAATACCATTAGTACTTACAGGAGAAAAACATTTCACTAATTTTAAGATTAAGCTTTATAAGCTTATGAAACGGATTAAGTCACATGGCTGGATAACAGGAGATACTTCTACTTCTAAATTAATCAAGGTACCACACACACCTATAATAAGAAAAAAAAAAAAAAGAGCTAAGCTTTAAAAATGCGGAGTTCACCAACAGTGCTATTAAATGCTAACTTTGTACCTTTTTTTTTTATTTCTCAAGTCAGAATCAGCCCTAATTCTAAAAGATGTCAAGAATCGAACTTACTTAAATCAATTTTAGGAAAAATATCTTGGAAAGAGACTTGTCTGTTAGCTTTGTCAAGTCATCTTTTAAGTCAGCATAGATTGTAACTAACTTAGTATAAAGATTTCAGCTCATATGGGAAAATACAGCTGTCAAGAATGGTTGGAGTTTTTTCATTTGCAAGATGCACTCACCTGTATTTGTAAATTGATTCATGTACTTCAAAAGTAGATACATTTATACTTGCAACAAAGACATTTCTATGCTTTCCTTTTTTCCACAGCTATAGCTTACAAATAAGAGTCCATCATAATAGATATATAGCATTTTATATGATATTACAATTTACAAGATATCTTTGAAAGTAGCCTCTGTAAATATATGAGAGAAAATTCACATGATGCATATGAATTATCAACCAGATTCTTCACAGATGGATTTTTTTGTCTTCAAAGAATTAAAAAAGAACTCTAATTTTAAATAGTGCAAGTTTACTAAAGCTGTACAGGAAAATGAATAGAGTTATGAAGAGAACAGGATAATATTAGGTACACTGTATCCCAAGCTATACAGTATCAAGACTGATGGCATCCTTGGAGATTTGAAGGCTGAATGGAAAGAAGGACTCCCTGTTAGAAGTAACACAATAATGCAATAGTGAAAGGATCATGCTCAGCACTCTTCAGGATGACCCAGAAGAGATTTAACAAGAAGCCATGACACTTTCCTTGCCATCCACACTGCCTGGCATGACACATCTTCCAGGTCAGATGACAAGCCAGCCACTGTCCCACCATATAGTCATCGCTCAAGTCACATCCTGGCTGCTTTCAACCCTTGAGAAAATGTAGATATGCTTCTTAGCCATTTTTAACCAGCCGTCAGTTTCCTGTGAGTGCTCATATACACATGCAAATTCAGGGAAAGCATTAAGTAGATATGAAGGCTTATATAAAACTTCACATTAGTAGTTAGGCAAAATTATTCATATTGCTAACTTAGAAGCTCTTGGTGAGTTTAGGAGCCATCCAGTTACAAAACAAACTAAACTATTTGACTTAGCTGAGCAAACCCAGCATGAATGACAGATCAAGAGCAGTCACAGAAAATAATTTGTGAATAATCTGTAGGGCAAAAACACTCATATAATAGTCTATACTGAAAAAATCAAAATAATCAACAACTCCATGAAAAAAAGCAATGCCTGAGAGTAGACAATTCACACAGAGAAAATAAAACTAGCTTCAGCATTGTGTTTGCTGTGAAGAGATGGTCTTTTGCTGTTCTGCTAGTGTGAAGTATAACTGCAGCAATGCCCAAAGCTGTTACTGCAACTGGAACTTCAGCATGCTCCCTGCAGACAGAAGCAGCTTAGTCAGTGCATCTTTGCCTTTGTTTAACCTTAAAGGCTCTTAAAACTTTTAGAAGTCACATTTTTATATTCACATTCTATAGAATTTTTTTCTAGGCAGAATTTAATTCAGTGCATTTGAAAGAACCCACAGAAACAAACTTCTTGCTCAATGCACAAAAGAAATACGTTCATAAATTACTCTATGATAACAAAGGGCATGACACAGTATATGGAACATACTTCGGAAAATCTGATAAAAATATTTGAAGTCAGTCACTGTTTTTTCATGGAACAAAATCACTTCACCACAACACAGTGGATGTGAACATGTTCTCCCCAATTTTCCATTTCCTGACACAACTTTGGAAACATGAGAAAAAAGGTATTTTAAATGTATCTAATTTTGTGAGGGTTTTTGAGTGCACATACGATGAATAGTTGACATAGTTGTTAGCCATCAAGGTGCTCCCCAAAATGCCCTACTATATAATTTCTTCCACCAAACAGTAGTCACTTCACAGAAATAAATACAGCTGGTTAGCTAGATAAATAGATGCTGATAATGTGTGACAGCATTAAGTATGATTACAGCCAGCAGGTGCAGGGATGTATTTCTTCGCCTCTATTTAGCCCTTGTGGGGTCACATCTGGAGAACTGTGCCCAGTTTGGGGCTCCCCAGCATAAGAAAGGTATTGGCACACCAGAGTAAATCCAGCAGAGGACCCCAAGATGGTCACAGACCAGAACACATGAGATACAGGGAGAGGTTGAGACACCTGAATCTGTTCACCTC
>JAVSBS010014743.1:78773-102650 GCA_033124195.1 Coracias cyanogaster | reverse complement strand
AGGCTTAGGAGGAGACTCTCTGCAACTGCCTAGTCAGAAGATAGAACCAGATTCATCTTTATGGTGCACAGCAATAGCATAAGAGGCAAAGAACTGAAGCTGGAACATGGGGAATTACAATTCAATAAAAAGAAAATATTTTTAACCTCTAGGGTGGTCAAATACTGGGAAAGGGGCTCAGAAATGTTGTGGAGCCACCATCTGTGGAGGTGTTAAAGACATGGCCCTGAGCAACTGGATCTGACTTGCCCACTTTGAGCATGAGGTTGGACTAGATGACCTCTGGAGCTCCCTTCCAACCTAAATTATTCTATGATTCTATGACTTTAAACATATAGACATATAAAACAAAAAGCTAAACATGAGCATAAAAAAAATAGTTACTCAAAAGATCAAATATTGAATCTGCTGTTTGGGGAGGAGGAGATTGTGCATTATTATTTGAAGTTAGACAGTGTGCCACACATACAGTCAGGTGACAAGATCTTCAGAGATACAATAAAAATCATAAAATGAGTAAGAATTAGCAAGACCTTTCAAAGGAGAAGAGCACAGCCTTTGTAAGTATAGCATTTTAAATGTCTTATTGCTTTTCGGCCTACCCTCCCCCACAAAGGCTATCAAGTAGGGATTTAATGGGATTTGAGAATCTGCACGCTAAACATATAGTTCATTTCATCTTGTCCCATGCACTGGACCCAAATGGAAGTCGCCAAGGCACTTAAAATTACACTAGCAAGTTTGAGGACAGCTAACAATTTGTTCTGCCTTACACCAGATAGCCAGAAATTTAGGTGGGTAGCAATGTAGTCTTTATTCATGCAATGAAAAAATAAGACAAAATTCTCAAGTTTGTGATATGTACAGGATTTCACTCATTTTCAAACCTGGGTAGGACAGAGAAGTAATTGCATTAATATGCAAAACCAGGCAACTGAAACTATCCATTTGAGAACTAAGTTTAATATTCACTGCCTTGGTAAGTTAACGTAAATCCTAAGTCCCCATTTCTCCAACCAGTAAAAGAGCATCTGCCTACGTCTTTTGTAATGTGATGGAAATGAAAATACTCAAATAACAGAGTAAGGAAAGGAAATGACTAAATTATAGTTTTGTTATTAGTAACAGTAAACCCACTACCTGCTGTTCAGAAAAGTAAAAAATTACACTTAGTAAAGGTTATTCCAAATGTCACAGTATTAAAACATAATTAAAATCAATATAAAAATATGCAGATAAACAGTATTATCCTGCATTTCTTTCATTTTGCCTGCTACAAGACAGAATAAATTCCCCAAATAGCTGCTGTTGGACTGGAAATATTTTGGAAATTTTTACTATCAATGGATTAATATTTATAGGAAAATATTTTGTACTTTGAGGGAGCAGTCTCCTGGGCTATCACTGTGCTTTTAGCAGTGCAGATGTCTCTGAACGTTTCCTTACAGCCAGTTGCTGTAAAAATAAGTATATACAGATGGAAGTATGGAAAGATGATGTAGAGTTATAGTACCCCAGGCACTAATATTTTATGCACTTTTTAATGTTACGTTTAAAAACTTATGAGCATCTACTCTGCTAACCAAGTCCATCTCTATTCCTGGGGGTTAAAATGTGGCTTTATATACCACAAGTATTCCAGGTGAGTTGGTCTGAGAACCTAGCAATGAAGGGAAGAAGCCTGTTTTCAAAATCCCAATGGAGGGTATATCATGTAAGCTGAAAGTAGTAGGTTCTACATTAATTCCTTGCATTAAGTGCTAGAAGAAGCACTGCTTCTATGGTCACTGTGATACCTGAGTTCAGTTGGATGATCTAAAGATAATTCTCTCCTTGTAACCTCTTAATGTAAGCATGGCTATTTGATTGACCAAGGCAACAAATACAATATATGTAACAATCAGGAAATAAGATCAACTCAATGAGCTATAAGCAGCTTCCAAACATCAGTTAGAGAAATTGAAAACAGACTAAAGAAAGACTAATGGCATAGCATAAAAGCTCCTGTAAGTGTTCTCTCTTACATAAGTCCTGTATTTGCCATTAAGCCATTCCTTATTTGCAGAGCCCTTCCAGAGTTTGATTACTCAGCCATTTACATAGAATTTGTAATGTACAGAACGTTCAGTAGTGGTTTACTGGTATCTCTTCTGGAGGACAGAAGAGTGGTGTGAAACTCTGTTAGCTTTCAGATACATCCCAGTTTTCCCTGCTAGTACCTAACATCTTCCTTTACTTTCATAGAATACTTTCTAAGCCATTATGTGATGTAGCTACAAAATGCAGAGGTGATAGCATGGGCAGAACAATTTTTTAACATGCTTCCTCAAACCTTAATTTAACCTTCATTAGCAATTATGAATTGGTTGATAGCTGTAATTCAGTAAAGCTTCTGATGGAACACAATTTGAAAACATTAGCGGTAGGTGACTTGCATTTAACATTTACTGTGCAACCAAATCACTACTATTATATTAAAGGTGTATCACAACACAATTAACTGAAAAGCCTGGCAATATAAATTAGTCCCACTTCAAGACACTAAGAAAACTCAAACTCCTACTGAGATTTTATTTTATTTATTAAAGCAATGTAAAATCTCTTTTAAAAAATTTCACATGTAATGTCTGCTGGCTCCTTAACTCTTTTCTAGGAAAACAGAAGATAAAAGACATGTCCATAAGGAGCCTAATCCAACATCTCAGTCTTCAGCATAATCTCACTCAGTCCAAGTGTTCAAGGATCACAAGTCAGACTAAATAGAGTAACACTTTGCAGTACTCATTTTAATATAATGTTTAGTACTTCTAAAAAATGCAGTCAGAATCTGTAATATTAAATATATCTATGGCAATATATAGCCATGTGAATCTATTTAAAATTAAAAAATGATAAGCACTCTGACCTTATCCATAGCATCCACAACATTTTGCTTGTTCACTCCAATGAATAACAATTGAGTGCCCAAGTACTTCCAAAGCCTAAATTACCAATGTGTCACCAATTAACCAAGTATCTTTATGATACATGCAGATAAAAGTCCATGCTGCTACAACTAACAAGGAAAATGACGAATATATAATGAAGTGCAAATACATATGGATTGGTTACCCTGCTACAGCATGCCAACTCATGCTGAAGCAGGTTTTGCTCTACCCAAGCATCAATTTTTGTATACAAATGTTTTATTGATGTCAATACCTACGCAGTGAATGGCAATTTGAATAGCTCAAATGAGAGCGGGGATACTGTACGAAGGTAAATTGAAGATTAGAACCATGTGATCATGCCTAGAATCTTAGAAAAAAATATTACCTAAAGCAAGAGTATTTGCTTGTGGCTTAAAAATCACTATAGAAATTACTGGCATCCTCACTCAACCATATATATTAGGAAGCTGATGAGATACAACCCATTTTGTTAATTTGCAAAAAGTCCTACATATATAAATCAACCCCACTAAAACTTAATTAGTTCAATATGAGAAGTGAAGCATTGATGGTAATATAATCTTACATAATCTTGACATGCAATTCATAGCTGGATATTTGATAAAACAAACAGAAAAATGTTGGTGGAGAAAGCCAGCGACAGTGCTTGCTGGCATAGATGTCGTTGCTGTATCAAAGACTTGTTAGTGAAAGAGACGGAAAGTTTCTAATAGTAGAGTTAGTACAGAACTCTGCTGAATGGCAGGTTTTACTGTGTCTTCATATCTGCCCACCCACCATCTTGAAGAGCTGAAGTCACCCATATCATAGCTAGCCAATTTTTGGAAAAAAAAAAAAAGTCTCTTAAAATACAATCATCCACTTCTAGAAGAACAACTAATAATCTCCAGAGTATACATCTCCTTCCCTCCAAAAACTATTTATGAAAACAAGATGTGATTTATGACATTGTTGTACAGAGTAAATAATTTCATCATTTTCAACAGTGACAAAATATATAATCCATAAGACTTGTTAATTATAAAGGTAAATTAAATAATAGGACAGGTCCTGATTAAAATTCCTTGCTGTGCAGGGCTATTTCTAGACAGAACTCAGAAAGTCTTGTCAATCTCTGACAAACCTAAGTAGCTGGCTGATTTAGATTCAGAGTGGAAAAGTCTGTACACTTGAAAACCTCCAAGGGAAAGATGTGCTTTTAAAAGACAATAGAGAAATTCTTCTTGGCAAAGAATATTATGCTGGGACAGTGTATTTGGTGTGTCACTGGTGGCTGAGAAGCTATTACCTGCCCTCTGGAAAGCTCCTTGAGAAACACCCTCCTTTTAGCTCTCAGCAATGAAGGCAGGTATTTGTGACTGCAGTTTAGCCCACATTTGCAGTCAAAGTGGCAGTTAATCACAGATGACAGCAAAAAGCCATGCTTGGTATGTAACCACACTTGGAAAGGTTTAAAATTCCCTCCAGATAAACCCCTGTCACAAGTGGGACAGAATATTACCTGAGGCAAATTTATGTCTCATCAAGGCACAACAGATAACCAAGCATCCATGTGCATCCAGTCATTTGAAAGATGTTCCATGCATCAGGCTCTACTCTGAGGTAACACCCCTTGAAAATATCCACCAAAGTGTCGGACCTTGTCTCTCTTTTAGCAATATACTTTCTTACGCAAGATAGGTAAACATCAAAACAGCACATAGTTTGTTGGTAAAGAGAATTCAAAAAGCATGGAAAGTATGTGCTGCAAAGATTTAGTATGCCAGACCTATGATGTCATCTGACTTTATGAACTACCCTGCTGCTCTTCTTTTATGGCTGACAGTGGGCCAGATGCCCACAGAAACAACAATTTAGGCCAGCACTTTTCTTCCAACTAAGGGAGGAGAATATACAGAAAAGCCCACTTCTGCTCCCAGAGAACAGCCAACTGACCAGTGATAACAAAGGAGAGGGCAAGTGGGAAAGGACAAAGATATCACAGCTGATGAATGTTACAAAAGACAGAAGATACTGAACACTGTCAAGGTACAGTGACTGGTAGATTTAAAGCAGAAATAAGAATAAGAAGAGAGAAGCCTCTCTGAAGGTAAATTTCTTAGATAAGATTCATCTTATTCAACATTAGCTCTTTACAAAGTAACTGCCAGTATGACAATTACTCACCCTAGGCTACCCTGGAGAAAAACATGTTCTCTAAACCATTCACACTTCAGGCATCTCTTCTCCCTTGAATATCCAGGGAGTATAGATGTCTTTTTCAGGATTTGACATCTACACCTGAGAACTTTGGGGAGGAATCAGACCCATGACTGGCTTGAAGGTATACAATGCTCCTAATGAGTGGAAAAACACAGGATTACACAGAGGACCACTTCAAATTTGTGCATAGATTTAGTAAAATGTTTTTATACTCTTAAATTTACCAAAGCAAATTTTAAAATTTTGGTTGGGATTTAATTTTCCCTATAAGTATATTCTGGGAGAGGTACAAATATGCTGCATAATTTTGAGACATCAAAACATGTCTCAGCATGAAAATATGTCTTAACAGCTCTGGATGCTGCAGCTATGCAAGCATTCATATTGTTTGGTTAATAGCTAATTAGAATAACCTTTAAGCTTTGCTACATTAGTAGCAAAGTAGCTAAGCTACTACAGGCTTTCAGACTGTAGTAATTGGTTTGGTCATCTCTACATTCCAAATAAGCCATTTCCCTTCGCTGTATTTTGAGTCTTTTCAGCTATTTTGCTATTTTATCCTTCAGGGAATAGAGTAGAAAACTTCAGGGTAGCATTTTCTGCTATATTCAAGGTAACCTACATACTCACTGCAGTAGCCAATTGATTGTCAAGCACTTGATACACAGACATGTTTTTTCAAGGTCATTCTAAACTTGCAGAGATTTAACCTTCTGCCAATTTAACTAGAGGAAAGTGGAGCAACTTTTGTCTAATAAGATGATCTAGCCTTGCAACATTTAACCATGGTAAATATGACCCTTAGGGTCATATTTTTATTAGTACGGTGAGGTCAGAATTTTATCTCAGCAAAAAAAGTTTTTTCCTTCAGTAAATTGAAAAAGTAGACTATCCCCCTGGACATCTTCCATGTGAAACAGACGAGTAACAGCTGGAAAATTTCAAAAATACAAGACATCTTCCCCCTTCCTCCTAAAAAACCTGGAGGAAAAATGGACAAAGGAATCGGAAAGGAAGTAGATTAGTATCAGTAAGGAAAAGAGAGGGAAAAATACGCATCTTTCTTGTTTGTTAATAATACTATTTCTGGACAAAAACCAGCACTGAAGGTTTTGCATTATGAAGGATCCAAAAATATAGTTGAAAGTGAGAATGAACCATCTTCATGGTTCACACAATGTTTGCTTCAGGTTCCTCTCCTTCTGTAAGATACAGCTATTACATGGTAGCATTTCTAGAGAATCAGCACTGAAATACATTTACCCAATTTTTCCAGTCTCACAACTCTAACTAATAGTTCTTAATGTTATATGTCTCATACAGTGTGCATGTGCTCTGTTCTTGCAAATAATTTTTGTTCTATAACTCACACTCTGATATGGTCCATAAATTCACCTCTTTAAGTTCGACAGCAAGTGCCCATAGTGCTGATATAGTTCTCTACTCAATTTTAGTATATTGAGCAGATCCACTTCATTTTATCTAAAAATAAGTTCTAATCATTTTTTACTATTCATACTCCTTAATTAATGGCACATTATTTCACACCCATTGCAGCATTTCTGAGAAAAGTTACATATTTACAAGTACATCTTTGCAGTCTGTTACTATCGGCTCATGTGCCTTTGAGAAAAAGTGCATATCTTCTCTGTTCCCTCCCAGCATTGTTAGATTTTCTGACACTCTAAGATTTTTTTTTCACTTTTCTTTAAAAAAAGAAAGACTGCAATGTTTAAAAGAGAACTATATACTAACAATCATAGTTAGACAGAAACTGTGTGCTGATTCGTTTTATTTGTAACACTTGAACATTACTAAAAGAAAAACTCAGAGAAGGAAAAGTCTTCTATTCTTTCATATTTATTTGTATGCTTCATGGGTCTTTGTGCCCAGCTATTTTGAACCTAGAGTTAGCTAGCAGTACAGTCAGTAGGAACTTAATTCATATTCCAAACAGAAGCACTCTGGAAGAAGCAGGGAATAATAGCATAGAATTTACAAGAGTAGTTAGGAAGAGTCTATACAAAGCATGCCAAAGGACTGAAGTATACTGTTCCATCCCCATCCAAAGGGGGAAATAACCACAGAGCTGTACCATTCACCTATTTTTGGCACAGAGTTTTTCTAGAAGTGTGAAAACGAAGGTAAGTAGCTTTACTTTGCTGCCTGACTAAGACAGAAATACACTTTGATACTGTTGCTTTACTTGAAATTATTTGAACAAATTGACCCTAAAAATCTATGTAGGACTGACATTTGTTGGAACAAAGCTTAAATTAAATGACTACTATAGTAAATATAATGAAAGTGTATAAAGTGAAAACCAGGGTACACTTATATTAATGAAGTGTTTGAGACAAATTCCTGTTTCTGGCACCTGTAACATAATATGAACTGCTATAACACAACACAGTTTGGGGTTTTTTTATGTTTTGTCCTTGATCAGAAGCTAAAGCAGCAACAAAAAAAAGAGCATTTTAGTATCAAAGAAAGTTATTCTGGCACAAAAGAGATACAATTGCTACAGGACTGCTGACCTATGTAGAAAAACAAGTTTTAGGCAGGATAGAGTAAACGTCTATACTATAAACAGTGAGATTTGTAAACTCATCTACCATTGCACTGGACAGATCAACATAATGCTGAGAAAGCTAACATGCCTTTGCCACAGATAATTAGATTAAGATGGGTTTGCACTTCCAACCAGTGTTTGAGGGCATTCTCAGAAGAAAGGGATAAGTGTGTAGAGGTAAGCAAAAGGAAGAAACTTCATTAACCCCCAAGACTCCTATTTGACCACTAAAAATACAGAAGCACTCTATCATGCAATAAGAACAGTTTCTGTGGAAAAAAGAAACCTAAACTGATCACAGTTACATGGCCAGAAAGTAGTTACAGGCTTTCTTTTTTTTTAAAAAAAAAAGTATGAGCAGATAGCAGACATCTACCTTCAACAGAACATAATACCTTGGTCAATGTTGCAAGTGAGAAATTAAGTTGGTGCTTACTTGAGACCTATTGGACCAGTTGTGTAAGAACGAGTAACATAGACAAGGCAAAAGAGCATCCAGAAGGCAATGCTATTTTGACTGGAAATTGCGATCAGATTGCAGCACCAAAAATATTTCCACTGTTAAGAAACATAAGGATAGCAGCCACTTGGCAGAAGGCTTGGAGACACTGATCTATTCATACCAAGCAATGTACAAGGAAATGTGCAGTGCTATGCAACCCCCAGCCCAAATCAGCCTGGGAAATATGTGCTTTAAGTCTGTAAAAAAGCCAGATTATATCCATTCTCCCAGAAAGAGTATATAAGAGAAGGCAAACAAGAAAAATCCACAGCCTCAGATTTGCCTTTTCCAGGCTGTACAGCAGATGTTGACAGCCTAACAAGAGTCTCATGCTCTGAACTTTTATAGCTTAAAAACAATAAAAGAAAATCTAACCATCAGATGAAAGCTTACAACCTGTCAGGTTAGGTGCAGTGGCTGGCAGAAATGAAGTTGGGAGGCATGCATGCAGCCACTCTTAAGGTAATGGACATAACTGGTGTTTACAGAGGGAAAAAAAGTGGACTCCCCCTTCCACAGTAGGGAATTAAAAAAAAAAAAATAGTTGACAAGATCTCTAAACACTTCAGTCTCAACAGGATTGTCAGTCTTATACCAAGCCACATAAGAACTCCACAGATCTGAATCATGCTCAGGTCTTTAAAAAAACAAGGCTGAACAGACCTCCTTGAGTTACTTATACCACCTGCATTTGTGTTAATTGCCAAAAATATTAAAGAAGCAACTTTTCAGGCTGGAAGTAAACAAAGAGAAAAGGTAAACAACAGGAAAAAAAAAAAAGACCCCTTGAGTATCTAAATATAGCAGGACCTTAAGAAAACTTTTGTTCTAGCACAAACACAAAGGCAGCAGAGCTCTGCTGCATCAGAAGGAAGCCTTCAAGTTTTGCCGCCCCTCTGCAAACAAATAACACTAGAATTGTTGTAGGTATAACTGATGTGGTTATCTTTGTTATTCTAAGTACTAGCTGAACTGGCTGAAACCTAAGCATGCATTTGACAAGTAATAAAACAAACAGTGTAAACTTCTTTAGAAAAAAATGACCTCTTTTAATTATAAAGGAAGTAGAAGGTACTTG
Source organism: Coracias cyanogaster (assembly GCA_033124195.1). Taxonomy (NCBI): domain Eukaryota; kingdom Metazoa; phylum Chordata; class Aves; order Coraciiformes; family Coraciidae; genus Coracias; species Coracias cyanogaster. Next base: position 93,345 of record JAVSBS010014743.1, on the reverse strand, counting down.
TTTTCCTCTTTTCATAATGAACAGAGACTAAGATAGCCCAAGTTTACCTGCTTTTGTAATAAATTTGTAAGAGATCCTAAAAATGTTTCTTAGAGAACACTGAAGGAAGCAACGTTTACTAAAGACTGAAGTATTTGGATTTCTTAAACAAAATCCCATCACAACTCCCTCCGCAGCTGTAGTGGACAAAATGGTTAAATTATATCATAGCAGAAAAAATAACTGCCATTACTATTTTCAAAGCCCTCTGCAGATCTTGAAAGCACCACATCTATACAAAGAAGGGAAAAAAGAAAAAAGAAGGGAAATGCAAAGATGCATCAGTTATATTTATATATGCATATACGTGAGCATATACAGACCTATATATTTATATGTAACTTCTGTGAAACCAAGCTGGCACATAGAAGTTTAAACTGCATTCACAGGGAGTATCTGCAATGTCCATTCATTTGCTCATGAAGAATACCCATTCTTCTTGCTGTGCACAAGGTCCTGACCTTGGAAAGGAGTCCCAGTGATAGAAGTCTTCATTAGTGGAGGAGTGTTTTGTGTCAACCACTCATCTCAAAACTAAAATTACTACTAGAAGCAGTAGCCACAGTGTATCTCCTTTTCACACAAGTATGAAGCACTCACTTAGCTCATAATATCTGTATCATGGATCACTGTGGATGAGGCTCTTCCCACACTGACATGTTAATGACAGACTCTGCCTCTCAGATGAACTTCTTTTTGGTCTCTACTCAGTCAAAATATTTTATCAACAGCTTTTTCTTCTGGCAACTCAGGCTTTAGCCTGCTTCCGCTAACACATACCTGTGGGTAACTTCACTGCCATAAGTAAATAAGTGGATTTAAATGGAGATACTAAAATATTCAACTTCAGCAGCATACAGATAGCATTTGTGGGATTGGGATCTTTGTACTAACATCAATGCCTTTTAATTTCTGATAAAAAATTCTAAAGATCTGAATAACCACGAAGCAAGTGCAGCTCCTCTGACAGCTGTCATGACACAGCACATCAACAGCCTCCTCATTTAAGTTCCATACTACTATATTTTTTATTTCTTTTATCAAGATAACCATAAGTAAATATGCTTCCATATGAATATACTATTATAGTAGCATTGCTTGCCCTGAAATTATTTTAAACTTATCTAGGATCTGAAATATTATACCAGAAAACACTTCACAATTTGCTTCTTGTGAGACTTCCACCACCAGTTTCTAGTTTAGGAATTCCTCACCAGCAGCAGTACTACTGATTCTTCGGTACACTGACCACTCTCAATACAAAGGAGAAATAAGCAGTGAAAAACTACCAAAAAAGTCTAAATATTTTCCAGAATTTTAAAAGCTCTACTGATGTACACAGATCTGAGGTTTTGGGAAGGATCTGCGTGACCTTTGATATGCTTGGACAGCTTTGGATGTCTTACGATCTACTACATGGACTGGGCCTCCAAATGTAACCTATGGCCATATCCTGACTGCACATCAGATGGGATGAAAAACATAGCACCTCCAGGAAGTAATTCTATGATTCCATGGAGTCTGTAAAAACAAGGATAATTTTATCAGTGGGCCTATGTTTCTTCTTATAGATAACATAAGGATTAGGACTGTGAAAATCTACCTGTCCCACAGTGTGATCCTAGCAACTATGATCTAAAAGCCTGAAGAAACTGCAAAGAGAAGGAAAGGGAAAGGAGCTAATCTCTTGCCTTGCCCTAACTGTCTTTTGCTAAAAAAGTGGCTTTTTCTGACACTCTGCAGAAAAAAGTAACAACTGAAAGGCAGTAGAAGATACAGACTACCTGAAAATATCTCTGATGGTATCTAAGTAAGATTGTTTTAAAATGAAGTATAAAACCAACATAAGAATGCTGGCTATTTCTCTCCTGTGAGGTGAGACACAAAATTATAAGGATGCATTATATCGTAAATATTATTCACCTTAAAAAGTCCCTTCTCTCATAAAGTGAAATTTTACAGGTCAAACATACATTAACTGGAGAAAAAATAAAGAGGATAATCACTGCAACATTGTTCTCCCTGGGAGGACTAATAGAGTGTCACTGATAAATTTATTTCTGTAACTACAGTAAGCAGTCTTTGTTAAAATTAGGCTGATATAAACTACACTGTTAAAGCTATCAGTTCTAGAAAATTAAATCCATGAGCTTTGAAAACCACTTATAATTTTACATTCTCTGGTACATCAGCAGCAAAAAATACTGTGAAAAGACTATAAAGAATTTTTATTTAGACCTAGCATGATTTTTTTTCTAGGTACTTACCGATTTGCAGAAACACACTTCCATCACAAAATGGCAGTCCAGAGAATGAACATCAGTGAGCAAAAAAGGAATCTGCTTGTATTTTCAGAAATTCCCTTCACTGAAATGTTTCACACATCACTACATAAATCATTGGGCAAACACGCATACAATTCAAATGCAGTAAGTCATTTATTCCTGTGTATGAGTACATGCAGTTACACTTTTAGGACTTCTTGTAAGACCTTGCAAAAAATTCCCATTGCTTTCAAAAGGATTTAGCTTGCCTTGCTAGCTACTTGCCTACAAAAGTGCCTGGCTCACCTGGTGTCTGAACAGAGATGCATTGCAGCAAGATACAGAAAGGTAGAAAAAGAGCTGAGTTCATTACAGAATGCCACAGAGTGAAATGAGGAAGTTACGAATGAATACATGAACCAGTGAGCCATTCCAATCTTCTCAAATTATTGAGACAAGGTATCCTGATGCTTGTACTGCTAGAAAAGTACAAGTATAATCATAATGAAAATTATGAGCTACCATATTTCAATGACCATCGCTGCACAGTATTCCAGATAAACTGAAGAATATAGATTTGCTGGAAAATCTTCATTAACAATTTTGACTCAACAGTGATCACGCAATCACGCATTTAAACACTGAAGCTTTTGGCTGTGCTTCTTAATCTCCATTTACATAAGTGTATACTGAAGGTAAGTAGATACCATACTATTTTCTTCCATGGGCAAGAATAAGATCATTTTGCAACCATCACCAGGTCTACCATACTACATCTGATAGCCAATACATTCTGTGAGGCATGTGTCAGATATCTGGTTTTATACCAAGAAGCAACCTGACCAGATAGTGGATTGAATTGCCTCGCATTAGACACCTACATTTCCTATAACACAGGATGAGTCTCACCAGCTTACTGAGCATTGCCTATGGAAAAGGTTAGAAGAACTAGTTTTTAAACTTGGCTCAAAAGTACTTCATATCATTATACTGACACACGTGCATCTACTCAGGACTCACAGCTCCAAAGTTCTTTCTGAAAATAAACATTTTAAAAGCCCTCCATTTGTTAAACAAACTAACAAAAGAGGTAGTGAGGCAGCTATAAGAGTCATCACGTTTCTTTCCAAATCTGGTAGAAAAGGAAATGGAAATCATCTATAAAATTTATTCTATAGGTCAATGGTTAAAGCTATGGCTTTCTACAAGAGACTTGAGCTTAATTCCTTCCTCCTCCTTGGACAGCTTGAACCTAGTTTGAGGAGGACAAACAAGTACCACATCTGGATGACAAAGTAGGACATCAATAATTGATGCTACTGAAGCTATTAGGTCTTGTATGCACTATACACATACTGCACTTTTCCAGGGAAGGGCAGTGCTCTAGCTTAGGTTAGGGAATCACTTGGGAAGGGGGACTGGATCTTAAAACCTGCAAAGCCATATATTTTTGATTAAACAGATGGTTATTAGAAAAAAACCAAACCATATACACACACCTCCATCCTCCCACGCTGGCACATGGAATTTGCAGTGACCAAATAGATGCTTGGAGGATCTAGGTTTTCAACTTAGGTATCTAAGTCCCATATTAAATGCTTTATTTCTTTACAGTTTAGTTAATATTAAATGCTAACTTTTCCTCTCTTTGTGTTTTCCTTAGTTCAGGTCAGGAACACCTCCAGGAGAATGACTACAGCTGAAGAAGGACAAAATTTTACAAAAAAGAAAATGAAGTTTCTGTTTAAAAAGACAACAATTATATACTGAGAGAGAGGTTAGGCAGGTAAGCCACAGGACTTATTGCAAGTAAACAATAAGAGTCTTCAAGCAGGAGTTTCATCATCACGCCCAGTTTTGCTGATCAGTACAACCAATGTCAGCAGTGTTTAATAATCATCTCTTAAAATGGCTCTGATGGTCCTTGGCAGGTGATGGTGAATAGGACATGAAAGCAACAAGATCTCCGCGTCTGTGTGAGCTATATATAAAACAGGGTATGGATACGAGTGTTTAAATCTTGGGAATGTTCTTGAATTCAAGAGCCTCTATGGATGGCTCCTGTGACTACTCTGAAACTCTTCCAGTCATAGTCCCAGTACTTCACTAGTTGACCAGGTTGCCTGCCAAAGAGGACCAGGTGGCCTTAACCCAAAGCTAAAGAGCAAATTGGCAAAGTAATTTTTAGCTGGAAGTAACCAACACCACGTTTTCAAATATACCCAGACCTTTACTCAAATAAGCAAAATTAGTTAAGACAGTCAAACTTACAGAAAAGCCTTGAAAAGCAGTCTACACATAATTTGCATATGAATCACATACAGGGTGGGGAGAAGTAGGGTAAACAGAAAAACACATTTCTGACCTCTTTCCTGGCTATGCATCATCCCATCCTGGATTCCATAGCGTGGAGCAAGGGGCAGGACACACAACTGCTATGTTATTCTGTGTGTGTGGCTGAGCACCAAACTTCAGCTGGCACAAGATGACACAACTCCATTGAAGTTGTAATAAGAGCATGTCCTGATTATTATCCATCCTCTAAGCCATAAAATTTTTAGAAAATGCTTGGAATGTTAGACAGGAGATCAATTAATTGCTGACAAAAAGCCAGTATCTTCAAGGAACAAGTAAATATTTTCTTTAAAAAAACAACTAGTTAAAGTCACTTGGGTGACTGGGAGTGCTGCAAGAGAACAATACAGTTCTATGGACTTAAGCTACCTCATGGCTTGCAGAGCCAGTGGCTTTTGAAGACTGTTTGTTAATGACAGTTTGCAACACTGTGGTAAACCAAGGCCTGTAATTTGCAGATTTTATTTTTAGAAATACTTATTGGAGCACTGTGGCATTGATGGCTATGAAAGAAGAAATAAAAGAAAGGGGGGAGGAAAGAGCCCATGCAGAATTAAAAGCCTTTCAAGTTTCCTGAAAAGAGTTTTTCAGAACAAGAGGTGGGTTGTGTGGAGTTTTTCTTCTACTTCTTAGGGGAAGAATGGGTGCCTAAATTCAAGGGCATAGCATATGCAAAGGATATTCAGTGTGAAATGCCTGACACTGTATCATATTCATAAAAAGCTGCCACTAGCAAAATAGATTGAAACACACATCCAATTTCTATAAAAAACAGGGAAGGAAGTATTAGCTAGAAAAATTGATGTCAAGATGAAAAGCAGGCTTTTTTCCCAGCTGTCCTTACTCAACACTGTAGTCAGAATCATACCACAAAATCAGACAATTCGGTCACAATTAATTCTGAATGAGGTCATTAAAAGCAGAAGTTACTTCATGGCTTAATTTAATTATCCTCCTGGCAACTGGAAAGCCTTTTAACATTTTTAGAATGTAGACTTGTTTTCAACAGTTTCTCCTCTTTGCCAGAATGCTCACGCAGTCATTTTTGAATTGGTTTCTTTCCAGAGCTGACAAGTCCTGCCACAGCTGGTTTTACCAAGAGGGTATGAAAACCCGTTAGGTCATTGTAGTTCTGTTTTCTGAACCAGGCTTATTTGCATTCACTGCTTTGCTTCAATTTGTCAATTGTAAAATTACATGCTATCTTAAAAATTATCCTGACAATAGCAAATGCTCCTTCTCTGAGTGCCTGTTGAAAGCCATGCAGTTTGTTAATGTTACAGTGCAGCCTGATCCCTTTCTTTTGCATTTTTACAATTTCCTAAGTACCTTAGTGTCTTCCTTGCAAATGTGTAGATAAGAGCTGCATTAAACAGCCCCTAGAAAACAGAAAATAACCAAACAAAAAGTCATTAAAAGTAAACCCAACATTCTCCTTTCAAACAGCCATAAGATAATTCAAAAGTGGACCTTAATACCTGGCTACCAGCCCAACCTGCTGGACCGCCTATTTTCAGCAAAAGAAACAGAGGCATTCCACCTGCTTCCTCACACTTTCTTTGATCTCAAGAGCAATTCAACACTGCAAAACAAGAATGGTTTCATCTCTTATCTGGGTTAGGATCCAATATGACACAGTGTGCAACTTCAGATAAAAACAGCTCAGTTATTGCCAGCACTCTCACTGTAGTTCAAGGTTTAAGAGTACGTACAAATCTTTACAGATTCAGGCTGTAAGTCACTCACTCATCTCCATCAACAGATTTATGTGACATGAACCATGGGTTTCTGTGCAGCTCATAGCTTGGCACCAGCATTACTTCTAAAAGAGCACTGAGGAGCAGCATCAGAACTGTAAGCATCCTTACAACTGCCTAGAGACTTCAGGGTACTCTGGAGCAGGTAATATTCAGCAGCCAAAGCATCAGAACATTTTGGCAGCTTTATTCTCTTTAAATTACAACCTGCTTCTAAAAACAATTTCAAAAGACCTAGCACGGGAGATCCCATTATGACTCTCATGAGTGGCTAGAATGAAAAGTAAAAATGAAAAGCTCTTTCGAGATTGAATCTTTTTATTTCTCACTACAATTACTGTAAGACCACCTGCTTTTTATGTAGTGTTTGTAAAGCCAGTGTCTTAATTGTCATGAAATAGTTTCCATTTCTGTGGCTGAGAACTTTCACATCACTGGGTTTTCTTCTCATTCTGTATACAGAGGTTTGCGATGAAAGCAGTTCTACAATCTCTACTCCTCTGGGTCAAATCCTGCCAAGTTCTGCCCATACCTCCCATATGGTTTCTGGCATTATGCAGCAAGGCAGCATTTAATTGAGAAAAACAAGAAAACAAAACACACTTTGAAAAATTGTGTTTCATAGTGTGGGGTGCAATTTGTCCTAGTTGTATACATCCTCTTTCTGATTCCTAAGCAATGTGTGCATGAGTATTAAAAATAATGAGGGGTTATTATTTTATTCAATGACATCCTAAGAATTTGACTTTTTCCCTCTAGCTCTTTTAAAAGAAACTGTACTTGGGACAACTTTAAAATTCTTTCTTTGTAAATAACAACAATAATAAACATACTCCAAACTTGTCATTAGCTCTGGGCAGAACATCTCGTTAGCTTGTCTGAAATCTTTCCATTTGGAGTTTTTGCTGCTGCGGAGATCAAAGCATAAAGACAACCAAGCTCTTGGGTGCCAGATGGGTTATAAATAGAGTTCACGATAGAATTTACATCTGTTTTATTTCCCACAAGCCTTGTTCATGGCACATCTTCCCTGGTTTTCATTGTTTCACTCTGCTTGGTCTCCCTCTTGCTACATCATACAAAAACACTTGAACGCCTTAGTTGAGAGCTAAAATATCTTCCAAAGTGTGTAAAAGAGACACAAATAAATTTGCCAGATTTGTGCTCTCACTTGCTAAGCAAAACAGAAAAAAAACCATTCCTTTTTTCATTGAGTTATTATAATTTCCTTCCTTTCCTTCCTGTATTTCTGATCTACTTATAAAGACCTTTATGTGCAAATGGCATTCATCTATCATTAATTTTTTATTTCACTACAGTAGCTTTAAAGGATAAGTAGTTAACTTTACTTCTTTCCTCTTTAATATGTTCTAGACTTGGTAGAAACTGTTTTTCAAATAATAACTTTCTCTGATTTTGTAAGCTGTTTCTCTCAGTTCTACTACCTCCTCCTGCCCCAAAACTCTTCTAACTCAGTTATAAATAAAGAAAAAAAAAGTAAAAAATAAAATCACAGACTGGATTTCCACTAAAAGCAAAGTGATAAAGTAGTTGGTATCAATTATTTAAATCAATGTGAATTCGACCGTGATGTAGGCACATACTATTTTCCATTAGGTTTGAGGGGTTTTATACTGTCATATCTACAATGCAAACTTAACTCAAATAATAAGGAAGTTATGCAGTGCTTCTGACTGAATAGTAACTTTAATTTGAATATGTGTAGTTCAAAAGAGCAGAGCAACTAGCAAGCGTGCATGGAAGTAGTATAAGTCATGTTGCTGTAACTGTCCCTACATCAGCTAGCAATACCTTCTTCCACAGTACTCCTGTTAATTCAGAGGCAATAGACTGTAGAACTGGGCAATAACAGGACCTAAAGTAGTGGATTAGTCAAGCCAGCAACTAGGAGGTGCTTCTGGCTTCCCATTTGACCCTAATGTCCACAGAGTGACACAGATGGGCAGCACTTCCTACATTCTTCAGCTGGCCAGGAAATTATGTTACTGGCACATGACCCATCCTCAGTTAGAGAGCGTCTTTTTTGTCTTAACATTAAGCCCCTGTATTCTCCCCCTGCAGCTGGTGCAGAACGTGGTGCTGTGCTTCTCCAGCAGCTCTGGCTATGGCAAGTACATCAGCTCCCTACAAATGGTTTCAGAGTTATATTTCCTGGATGGATCTTTAACAAGTAGCTCACCATACTTTGAAAAGGCAGCCCCCTACTTTCTCGTGCTTTGCTGTAACTTCACATTAGGCTGAAACTTCCCATAGCAGTAGCACTCACTTTCATACAGGAGAGAATCATTACGTGAGCGTAGTCCTCTCCTCAAATATGACAGCCTATATGATAAACAGGTTCTTTTAACATCAAAAGCTGAACAACACCTCCAAGTACCACAAAACTAATCAGTCTCTAGGTTGAAGAGAAGGGTGGTTCTGGGTAAAGTTCTGAGTGCTCCCATCCTCACTTAACTTCAAGAATATTTGTCCTTTCTGGAGTAGTGATAAAGAAGCAGGGGGTAGAGAAGCCTGGACCGCTTTCTACTTCTTCCTGCTGGAGAGCAGAGGCCAGGCAGGCAGCCCAACATCAGGTAGAACATTGCAGGGAGAGGCACAAGGTTAATGCAGTAGATACTGAAATAGCCACAGGACCTATGAATGTTCGTATTATTTGGTATCTGTGGCCATTTTGAAAGCAATGTCATCATTGTACTAAGTACCTCAGGACAGTTCATTTAAGAAGTCCTTGTCTGTCAGGAGAGGTGTAGAAAGAGTTCTTTAGGCCGTAAAGTCACCTAGCAGGAGCCTTTGTTCTCCTTGACAGCATAAAGAGAGGGGCAGAGAGATTAGCATCTCTTCCAATAACTGGCCGCTTCTTTTATTCCCTGTAATGGAAACAGGGGAGAGTGCTATTGTGCCAAGAATCTGGTACTCTTGGCTTTTCTCTAATCTGGAACTGAATGTACCATTAAAGTGAACTACAGTATGGCCAGTACACATCATCCTGGCACCAGAGAAGTTGGTTTTGTTTCCTTGTGTTTCTTTCCCGTCTTAAAAAAAGAAAATTAAGAAATGTTGAAGTATGTTTCTTAAGACCTTTCATATCTGAAAGGGCTATAATGAGTGGAGCAGATGGAAATAACCAATTCTTCACTATATATTAAGTTCTTTCATTGCTTTGACCACTGCTGCTTTGAAATAATTCCCCATTTCAACGATATATCCAAAATCACATTGATATTGGTCCATCTGCATGCAAATCCTATGCACAGACTCCTCATGGATGGGAACACTTTAGGAATTGATGTCATAATTTATTATTACAAACTTCTAATGTTTCTAGTAGAAGAATGAGATCTGTAAAGAGAACTCTGATTAAAATGTTCAGACAAAAATAATCTTTAGGCCTTTCCAAACATAAGCCAACTAAGTTTTGAAGGGTAAGTGCAGATATTTTCCTCTGGCAATCAGTATTTTTACACACAGTTTTCTATGTATTATGCTATGCAACAATCAACCGAGAAAAAACTGAGAGTGATTCAATGGCAGAGGTTAATAACCAGAGACAACATCACATCCAAGTCAGCCATCATTTGTGCATGCCACAACAATGATAGATAAGTAGTCTAAAGGGTGCAAAAATAAAGATACGGCACTCTAGAAATTTGTTTTTATGTGCAAAGTCTACAAGTTAAAAGCTTACACTTTATACAGGTTCAAAAGAATCCTTTGAAAGCAAAGAAAGAGCTTCTTTGAAGTGCTTCTTAATGCACCCACCAAAATGGAAGTAAGAAATTAAACAGATTGGATACTGGCAAGAAAAGGACTAATTAACGTAACAAGGTAGGTGGCAAGCTTCAAATATGACTGTAAGTGAACTATTAGCAACAAGGGATGAACTCAAGTACTTTAAAAAACATAAGACCATGGAAATAATCCCACATCCTCATCAAATACTTACCAAAGGTATCACTTTGTCCTTTGCCCCATTTCAGTCCACCTCATACATGCTCTTAGCTAACATGTCTATTAATCATGTCTGCAAGTAGTGTGCTGCTCAGCACTCAGATCCCAATGGCACAGGAGCACCCCTTAGCGTGGTCTGATGTTCCAGACATCTTCAGGCTCATTGCCTGAGGATGACTGAAAGCTTGAGGTCACAAAATAACATCAAAGCTGTATTAAAAAATCATCCTCATGACTGCATGACTTAGAGGTTTACATATGATAACGTAGTCTTTGAACAGCATTAGAAACAGTAGTTTCCAGTTGAAAAACAAGGTGCAAGAAATCTCTTAGTCCAGCCCCTGTGCTTTTTATGCCCTATACAAAGAGCATTAGTCAGTGGAAAAGCCTCTGTTGAGTTTGGGGTAAATAGCACAGCAAGAGGTGTTTCTGGGGTGTGGCAAATTACTTTGATGCAGAGATCTCTCTCATCTTGTCTGTCATTTTTTCCCACCAGCATAGTGGTAATGGGAGTATTTCATGTGAATAGCAAAAGGAAATGCTTAAAGGGGGCTTCAGAGCTTCTTAAATTCTCTCTTTCCTCTCCTCTCCTACCTTTTTTTAATTTAAAAGTTATTGAAAGCTATAGTGCACTATATACACCAAGAAATTTCCAGAAACCACCAACTCTGACTGAGGTTTTCACAAGACCAGAATCTGTGTATGAACCTGTTTGGGTTACATTGCTTTTTAGTGTTTTGTTGATCAAGGCTCAGTTGCAAATGTCAGTGAGAGACTGAAAAACACAGCAACACAATTACCACAATTGTGTTTCACTGGCCAGCTTTCTTCCTCCCCCTAGGCACAGATCATATTTCATATTCATTAAAAAGGAAAATCTCCCTCTACATCATACCTTCCAAATCACTATCACTGCTGTACAAATTCTGAGTTCAGATTAAAAGAACCAGAAAAATCTCCATTTTTTTTTCATACCTTGTATCACCTTAAATGTTTATGAGGATGTGACTGCACTTATTTGAAGAGCAAACATTTTTTATTCCTGCCAGTCTGTGTTAAGAGGGTCTTAATGCTTCTTTAATGAAGCCTGGAGAAACAGAGACATTATTCTGCCTCTGTACACTTAGCTGCTTTGTTGGGAATTATAATATCTCTTACAGAATTTTACCCATTAGTTTTTCACTGGAATTACAGTATATACTAATCTTTTAAGGAAAGTCCTGCTCTTTATTCTAGGCTGCATTATAAACAGCCTTCCTGGGGGTTTTGCCTTTTAATATCATTACAAAGATTTATATGTTTTTTATCTACTTTCTCTTCGAAATTAGGTATTTAAAAGTGCTGTATACTAATTTACTTAGGTATCTGTGTACTGGAAATTTTCATATGAGACACACAAATGCTTCTTTTAAATATCAAATACTTGATATTTAAGAAGATTGGGTTTATACCCAATACCCAAGTATTGAGTAGAATATTTTGCTGAATATGTTTTTAGGACTACCTTTCCTCTTTCCCCTGCTTATTTTTGAAGTAATTTGGTGTTTACTTATGTTAGGAGTTGTTTTTAAATAAACCTTATTCGAGTTATCATGCAACGAAGTATTTTTAATTCTCTTGGCAAGAGCATTTGTGCTATTATCAGCCTGAATATTACAATATTTGATACAAACAGGTGTTTCTTAGCTTAAACATTCAACTGATCTGTCTACCCTGAGGGTGAAAGTTTGTCCTTGATAAAGGTGAGCTTTTTCCAGGGATGGTTGAAGGTTATGGAGAGAATTTTAAAAGGACTAAAAGCAATAACAATCTGCTCTTTCAAGCTCAAAGAACATTTCTTTGACTCCGTTTCATATAACAAACTTACACTAAATATATGCAGATTAAATTTAATAAAATAAAACAAACAAAATATTTCACTGCACACACTTTCCTTGGGGTATAGGAAAAAGAATAAACATGTAACAGATGTTAGCCATTACTAAAAGCACGGCAATGGCATGGCAAGTCCTGAACCCAGGGAGGAGTAACTCCATGCACCAGTACAGGTTAGGGGTTATCCTGCTGGAAAGCAGCTCTCTCGAGAAGGCCCTGGGAGTCCTGGAGGACAACAGGTTAACCGTTGAGCCAGCAATGTGCTCTTGTGGCCAAGAAGGCCAATAATGTCTTGGGGTACACTAAGAATACTGTGACCAGCAGATCAAGGGATGTTTTCCTCCCCCTCTACTCTGCTCTAGTGAGGCCACATCTGCAGTACTGTGTCCAGTTCTGGGCTCCCCAGTTCAAAAGAGTCAAGGAACTACTGGAGAGGGTCCAGCAGAGGGCTACAAAGATGAGGAGGGGACTGGAGCATCTCTCTTAATGAGGAAAGGCTGGGACACCTGCGTCTGTTTAAACTGGAGAAGAGAAGACTGAGATGGTATCTTATCAAATACCTAAAGGGTGGGTGTCAAGACGATGTGGCCAGACTCTTTTCAGTGGTGCCCACTGGTAGAACAAGGGCCAATGGGCACAAACTAGAACACAGAAAGTTTCACCTAAACATGAGGAAAAACTTTTTTACTGTGAGGGTTATGGAGCACTGGAACAGGCTGCCCAGAAATGTTGTGGAGACATTAAAAACCCACATGGATGCGTTCCTGTGGAACCTGCTCTGGGTGAACCAGCTTTGGCAGGGGGATTGGGCTAGATGATCCCCAGAGGTCCCTTCCAACCCCTACTATTCTGTGATTCTGTGAAGGGAACAGTCCGAGAGCCAATAGTCAGTCCAACTTCTACATGATAGCTACACAGCATAGTTTTCATTCCCATTCATAGCTCATTTTAAACACCTTTTTATCAAAGCTGGCTTCTTCATTTAGGTCTCATCTCTTGTGCTAAGGGTGGAAAGCAAAGGAAGTGGGGGGAAGTAAAGTACTCCTTTGAAGACAAAGCTAGCAGGTTACCTTCTTTAGGAGCTTGCAACAGCAGTTACTGTCCCTCCTCCTACTGACTTCTCTCACCTTCTTTGGAAATTTTTGTGTAAAAAACACCCTGATTATGAATATAGGAAATATTTCTCTCTAGAACTGTACTACATGGATTCCAGAGCCTCAGTCAAGACAGAATGAGTCTGTATTTATTGTTTTAGAGCTACAGGTTTAGTTAGGGAACTCTCCTTTTTTTTTTTTTCATGTATCACTCATATATATCATGCTGGCTTCTAGTCTCACTAAATGTATTTTAACAGGGAGAAGAAATAATACAGCTCTTTAAGTACTGTCACTGCAGATATCACAAAGGATTCTTCTAAACTGTTGCTGTTAAAAATTATTTTTGTCCTCTTGAATGTGCATTGTTTCTATCTGTTACTTCTGTTAAAAGTTCCCACAAGATTAAGAGCATACTTCAAGACTAGGTAAAATAATCTGCGTTCAAAGCAAAGCGTGATCTGACTCCGTAACATCAAAACTTTGCAGAGCTATTGAAATTCATGTTCTAGAAGATGTAGCTTGATATTCGTTATTGCATCATTCAGAAAAGGAACCAGTTTTAAAATGTTACTGAAAAATACATTAGAAAAGTGTAATCCAGTTTGATTTCTGAGACAGGAGGCTTTTATATTACATAATAATTCAGAAGGAACTTTTACTTACTTACAAACATAAAACATGCGCTCCAGAGCTCTGTATACTTTGTGTGCAAAACTACCTTATTTTGGGGTTTTATTTACTTGGGCTTCATGAGGGGGAAAAAACCACCCACATAAAATATGATAATGAAAATCAGTGTAATACATAATCTTGTGCAACTTCAGCTGTTACAAGTCAGTATGAAGCCTTCTAGCTCCCACAACTGATGGTGCATTACAGAAGGGTCAATATTTCCAAAATATTTTTTAACAATAGAACTATCAGAGCATCCAAATATTGGCTTGGTTTCTAAACATAACTAGTTTCTCTAGAAAGGTCAGTTTTTCTTTGAACAAGTTTTAAGAGCAAAATATATAAATATTTCCAGAAGGGTAAAACTGACAAATTCCTAACTCAGTACAGATGGTGTGGGGGTTTGGGTTTCTCTTTAAGTAAATCTATCTTCCACTTCATAATTTGAAAACCTAGGTAAATACTAAATAAGCAGATAAATAAGCTGTTTTAAGACCTTGTGTAAATGTCTTGTCCATGGAGTTCTTACAGTCGTGTTTTTGAC
>JAVSBS010014743.1:37277-78763 GCA_033124195.1 Coracias cyanogaster | reverse complement strand
TAGGGTGAACAGGAAAACTATAATAAAAGAGCGTTCAGGGATAAGTGTTACAGGGCTCAAAGCCTCCAAATATCATGTTACTTAGTTTCTGTAGCTGTCTAAAGAGGCCTAACTGCAGGTAATTAAGTTTGAAAGAATGCTGGCCAAGGACACAAAAAAGAAGTAGAATCACTCTGACACTCTGAATTCATTCAGGTGTAGGATTGTCAGATGTGGTCCTTCCCTTGACACTGATACTGAATTGATTTATGATAAAATTGTCTCTCTCTCTCATCATCCAATGTTACACATGATTTCCTACCACACACTTTTTCATACACTCTCACTTGGTCACACAATGAAATCAAGGTCTCACTGAAGATTACTTTCACTGCTGTCTTCACTGGTGCTAATACTCGTGCTTTAATGAGACATAGTTCAAACAGTCTTCTACCACTGTACGAGTGGACAAATGCAATTCACATAAACCAGTATTTACAAACTTGATAGCTGCAGTTAGCGTCCATAGTGTATTTTCAGGTAACTAAATAAGTGGATTCTCCTGCAAAAGCTCTGCATTCCTGGGAGATCACATCATAGAAAAACATCTTATTTAGTTCCTAGTACTTTTCAAAGCAGTTCAGCAGGCTTCCAAACACCCTTCTTACATGATAGGCACAGCCAGTATCTGAACAATTATGATTTTATCAGTGTTGCTGTTCATTTCTCAAAGAAGACTCCACATCTGAACACTGTTGAAAAGCCTCTTTTATTATCCTGCAGAGTGAGTTATTGAACACTAGAGTTCATTCCTATCCTGTAATGTTTTAAGTTACTCTTATTTGAGTTCAATTCCTGAAGAACTGCAATCCTGTCTAAAATACTTTCCATGGAGTTATTATTCTTATTTCCAAAAAACATTTTTTCAATTTCATACCAAAAGAAAGTCATTCAGGTTTGACTATAAAGGCAAAAAAAAATTCCTTTCACTTGACCTTTCCTAGAACAGGAGTAGTCATTCCCATTTTTCAAAGCAATATTTGTTTACCTTGTGATGGAGATTACTGTTGAAATTCCATTTGAACACAAAAAACCACATTTTTACTGCAGCAGTTGTCAAACACTAGAACAGGTTTCCCAGAAAGCTTGTGGAGTCTCCATCTGTGGATATACTAAAAACCCAACTGGACATGGTCCTGGGGAACCTACTCTAGCTGACCATACTCTGTGCAGGGGGCAGAACTAGATGATCTCAAGATGTTCCTTACTGCCTCAGGCACCCCATGGTTCTGTGATTCTATGTGAAACAGAAACATCAAGGTTCTTCATTCATCGGGACAATGTACAAAAAAACCTTGAAAATTTTGTCTTAAAAAAATCCAGAAATAAAAATAAGCATTTAAATAAAAAAACAGCACACAAACAAAAAGTACTATTATACTAACATCTAGTAAGTTGTTTGCTTTGAAATACCCTGTTATCACTTACTATCACTAGATTGAGCAACTGG
Organism: Coracias cyanogaster; assembly: GCA_033124195.1. NCBI lineage: Eukaryota > Metazoa > Chordata > Aves > Coraciiformes > Coraciidae > Coracias > Coracias cyanogaster. The sequence goes on along the minus strand of JAVSBS010014743.1, from coordinate 77,274 downwards.
ATGTTCCTGGAATGCATGAATGGTATTGCCCTTCTCCAAGTGATAGAGGAGTCAATGAGGAGAGGTGCTATGCTGGACCTTGTTCTCACCAGCAAGGAGGGGCTGGTGGGGAATGTGAAGCTCAAGGACAGCCTTGGCTGCAGTGACCATGAAATGGTGGAGTTCAAGATTCTTAGGGCAATGAGGAGGGTGCACAGCAAGCTTACTACCCAGGACTTTAGAAGAGCAGACTTTGGCCTCTTCAGGGATCTGCTTGGTATAGTACAATAGAATAAATCCCTAGAGGTAAGAGGGGCCCAAGAAAGTTGGTTAATATTAAAGGATCACCTGCTCCAAGCTCAAGGATGATGCATCCCAACAAAGAGGAAGTCAGGCAAAATATCAGGAGGACGACATGGATGGATAACGAGACCCTAGACAAACTCAAACACAAAAAGGAAGCCTAGAGGGTGGAAGTAAGGACAAGTAGCCCGGGAGGAATACAGAGAAATTGTCTGAGCAGCCAAAGATCAGCTTAGGAAAGCTAAATCCCCAATAGAATTAAAATTTGGCCAGGGACATCAGGAGCAACAAGGAAAGCTTCTATAGGTACATTAGTGATAAAAGGCCTGCTATGGAAAATGTTTATTCCTTTGGGAAGAAACAGCAAACCTGGTTACCCAGGATATGGAAAAGGCTGAGGTACTCGATATATTTACCTCATTCTTCACTATCAAGTGCTCCAGCCATAGCACCCAAGTCACAGAAGGCAAAGGCAGGGACTGGGAGAATGCAGAACAGCCCCCTGTCGGAGAAGATCAGGTTCAAGACCATGTAAGGAACCTGAAGGTGCACAAGTCCATGGGACCTGATGAGATGCATCCATGGGTCCTGAGGGAACTGAGAACAGAAAGCTAAATTCTTGCTTTCCTTAAAAATAAAACTGTAAACTTAAGTATTGGCATAGTGTTTTTCTTCAAAAGACATTGTGTAATTCTCACCTTTGAATTTTCCAACTAGCACACTTGTAAGTTAAAAATAATTGTAAGGTAAATGAGAAGTAGTCTACATGACACTGCAGTATGAGACTTCCTCCATGAGGAAACCCCATAGCTTTAACTGCTAGGATATGGTATCTCTCAAGAAAGAAGAGTTGCTGACCTAGCTTCCCATTGCACAGTCAAGACACCCATGCATGCAGAACCTTATCTTCCCTTAGCTTTGCCCTGTTTCTCCATAAACCCTTTCTAAGGTCTCCCTCCTCATTTAGAAGTTTGTACAGAATAGATTACAAGCATATTAGCTGTAGCTAAACTCTCATTTACCAGGACAAGATAGTTCTCCCTAGACCCTTCTAAGTACCACTTTCATTTCCCATCTATCTCTGTCAAGTAGATTTTGAGCTGCAGCACACAGTTGCCACCTTTCATCCAAAGCTGCATTTTACTAGTGAAGGAAGCAATTTCTGAGTAATGAGTAAATTAGGCTATAGAGCACTTTGGGATGCTTCTGGATGACAGATGTTATGTAAAAAGAAATCATTCCCACCAAATCATTAGTGACAGAGCCATTATTAGCTGATGGCAAGCTGGAAGTCAAAGTAAAATGAATTCCTACTCACTTTAGTAACACCTTTAATTTGTCACAGCCAAACCAAAGAGTCTGCTCTGCTACATTATGCGAAGAATGTTGTGTTAGCCATACCTGTAACTTGGTGGCTCCTCATGATTCAGGGCAGGCAGGTAGACCCCCTGCAATGCAGCACCAGTCAAAGAGCATCACTTCAAGCACCCAGTGGCCTTCCTGTACAGGGCAGTCTTCCACAGAGCCCTGTATGATCCAAGCAGCAGCACTTTTCAGTAGTGGGTGGGTTACCTAGATCTACCTCAGGCGGACCCTCCCCAGGCCTTCTGCCCAGTATTTTATCAGCAAAAATACTTTCAAACCCTAACAAACTACATGCGCAAATTCAAGTACAACATCACAAATTTTGTTTCCTGACCTATTCAAGAATTCTTCATTCTTGAATCTCATTCCCAAGAGTTTCTGATGATTTTTATTAGTCTGTCTTCAGATTTCATCTACATGGGTTAAAAGTCATCTTTTTCCATAAGAGGGAACTCAATTTGTATGTGTGCATACATGTGTGTGCATGTGCATTTTTAAGGGTGGTGATATCTGCCTAAGTACAAAAACTGAAATCTAGTACTTATTTCTTAAAAAGCAATCAATTTAATATATTTATGTCTTGTAGCCGTATTTAGAGATCCAAACTCAGTTTTGCTTACCACCACATTATATTATATATGTAACAATGTAAGTTAATAAACTAGACAACAAATGGATATGGCACCTAATACATAAAAAACCAAACACCCCCACCCCCCAGATTCAAATGCTATGTTTAACAGCAATGTAAAGAGAAATTCAAAAGTACCCTGGGGGATGTGGGGTGAGGCGGGGTGGAGGAAAGTGTTTATATTTCAAATGGTCAGTGCTGTGCTTTAACTCAACTCTGTCCATGTACTGGAATTCTCCAAGGAGTCTGTCAGTGAAAGAGGGACAAGCTAATGCAAAAAGTTTATGAGGATGACATATCACGGGATTTGCAAGAGAAGCAATCTGCAGTCAGGTCCTGCTCTTTGCCCAGATACAATTAATCTAGAAATCTAATTAATCTTAGCATAGAAAACTGTGTTACATTAAATCAATTTTTGTAGTAAATAAGTAAATTAAGTTTAAATGAAAGAACAGCATTGCTTAAAAGACCTAGCAGCAAATGTAATAGCTGTCACTTTAGACATATAGGATGAAAATAAAACACCAGTGATGTGTTATTTACTTCCAACAATCTTTACTATTAGAAAACACAACTATATCTTCTGGGAGGCTGCACATGACATATTTAACTGTTGCTACCCCATCTGCATCTCTGGAGAAAACTACGTATGAAATTCACTGTGGCTGAAAATACAAAAGATAGCCAATTAAAAGAGTGCACTGTTTGCCATCTCATATTCATTACTTTAATGCACAAAAACAATCATATGTGTTGGCTTATTAAAAATTACAGAAGCAGTCCATTATAATATCTCATCAAACCATGTGAATGACAGTAGTCTAAACCATTATATTTACATGTCTATCTTTTACATTTAGAGCTGAAACTGGTAAGCAATGATTGCAAAAATGGCATACCAAAAGCTATGATAATTCAAACATAAACCGCATTTCCATAGTCAAATGCAAAGTCTTACATTTATATACATAATGTAAGACATCCTATGCTGAGGCTGTACTTTATTGCAGGAGGCAGTGACTCCAAAGAATATCAGTTGGCTCATAGGGGACAAGCAGCATACAGACTTCCGGGATGAGTAAAAAGGTTGATACAATCATTGTTTATATGCACGAAGGAAAATGGGACATTACACCTGACTTTGCAGAGACTTCTGCTTCCCACATTATAAATATGGTACTGAAAAGTTAGAGCTAACGCAAAGATATGCATAAGGTTCGAGGAGAATGAGAATAGAGACTCTATTGTCTGTATTGATATATGTAGAAATGTTCCTATTTTCCTTGCCTTGCTCCAGAAAGGCTCACTTGTGAAAGCAGAGATGAAGTCAGTGACAGTATTCCATTGATTTTGGAAGAGAATAATTGTCAATATAGACAGAAAACATGAAAAATAGACACTGAACTTAAATTTCCAGTTCTGAATGTTGGCATTTAGATAAAGAGGTAAAGCTCTAGTTCACCTATACAAGAACCCTTCCTCAAATCACCTTTTCAAAGCATTTAAAAAATATATATTCAGAAAAGAAAGGGGAGAGATAAAATTAGAAAGAAAAGATGTTTAAAAATAAGAACAGAAAAAAGGACAGAAAGGACAGGAATAAGGTGTAAAAAGAGAAAACATCTCTCTCAATATTCCATGCTAATATTCTACATCAAAGCTGTGATGGAACTTGAGATATGTTTTGAATTCACCATCTAAGTCTTCCTGGAATAGAAAGCATTAGACCAGAAACAATCTTTGGAATATGCATTTCTCAGACAAAGAAAATTCTCTATAATTTCAGCTGGCATGCTTTCCATGTCATAGATATATTTATGGCAGTCTATCATCCAAACAGGCTGTTTGAACTTCACTCTGTTACAATCTATGACATATTCAATTTTCTGCCTTTGCTGCTTTCCACATCAATGAATTTTATATTGTCTACAAGAGGTTGAGGCATTTTCCTACTGCTCACTTTAGAAGATAAAGATAAAAATATGTCCTCCCTTCAAACCAATTTTCAAACACTTCTCTCATAATGCAGACTATTTCCATGACTTTTATTTGCATTTCCAGTCTCCCATAACAATTGAATAATCTTTCCTAGGTTTAACGGACTACATAAAAGCATTAGTGAGCTCACCATTCAGCGACCAAAAAGCATTTTAAAACAGTACCAAACTACGTTTACAAGCTTCAAGGGAAAAAACTCCAAAAACACCTTGAATTTTTACCTCAGCTACAATGATGAATTACTATACTGTAATTTTAGCAAATTTTATCTTTTTTCCAAATCTGAAATCTGCATAAGAAATGTGTATACAAGCAGGGGATTTGGAGGGCATTTTGTGTGGCACTGCTTGTCATAACAGGAGTCATCCTTTCCTCTCACTTCCATGATTTTTGCCTTGCAAAAGTTCCAGCATTATCATTTCAGTTTAGTTTTGTAAATTCATCTAGTTTCACACACAAAGTTTCTTTCTCCTTCACTAGCATAAGATAGAGCATGCTTGTAGTTCACCAGAAAGAAAGTGATAAAATACCTAATACATCTTCAGCACAAGAAGCACCAATAGTTTTCACACATCCATCTTTGAGGGCAACTTTTTATATCAATAGTTCAAGGATTTGATAGTTTATGATAACTCCAGAGATTTTATAATTAAGGGCTCATTTAATATGAGGTAAGTATTTTAAGAACATTCATGATAAGTCATGGATGCATTCCTGACCTTTTGGGATCAAAAGCAAGGGCTGCAGCCCATATTTCAGCCAGCTCTTAAAAAAACTACAAGAAAGATGTTACAGACTATCTTTGGATATAACCAGCATCTTGGAAACTGTGAAAGCTACCGAATTGTTTTAATTGGTGATCTTTGCCAGAACATTGGAAATACTTAAGATCCTTTAATACTATCTACAGAAACACAAGCTGGTGTTTCTTGTAAAATTTCTCAGTCTGTGGTGCCATGCATTAGGTAAGTGTTCCATGGCTTGATTTGTCATTGCACTTCAACCCTTCTTCTGTTCTAAAAGCTAACAGGTTTCCTGAATAACATAAATGACCTCAGCAAGTACAAAGGTGCTAGCAGAATATGGACCTAGATTACTGTAAAGTCCCAGAAACTTAGAAGGCTTAGTCATTACATTATTTACTTCCCATCTTCTCTCAATTCTAAGAACATTTTATTAGCCTTGATTGTACTTTAACAGGGAGACCTGCAGGCAAGACTTAGCCCTAATGGGCTTTACATTATTAATTCTCTATAGAAGAGAATTCTCCATCAAAAGAACTTGCTCTCTAGAACTACCTGAAAGGAGATTGTAGAGATGGATGCTGGTCTATTCTCCCAAGTATCTAACAAGTGATAGACCAAGAGGAAATGGCCTCAAGTTGCACAAGGGAAGGTTTAGGTTGGATATTAAGAAAAATTTCTTTACTGAAAGGGTTATCAACATCTCCCTTGCTCCTACTGTGTCACACACCATGCTAATCATCAAGGCTCACAGATCTCCATTTAGTGAACATCTTAAAATGAGTCCAGAATGCTTTCACCACAGTATTTTTGGAGGGATTTCTCATTCTAGGTTCTTCCTCTGATCATCTTTACCTAAGAATGGAAAATTCTGCTGTGGAGCAGCAGGGAAGACTGAGTGAAGACAAAGCCTTCCTTGTTTCCTTCTGCTTGTCTGTTTTCATGTCAGTCCACAGATGCAAGAGGTTGGGTAGCCTCTAGTTACTCACCCCAGCCCAAAACTCTGGAACAACAGGAGTTTAATACCAATCACGCTCTGTCACTGATTCAGAGAACATGCTTCATTGGTGCTTTACAAGATAAACCTTGCTCTGTTTTAGCATTACGTAATAGGTATGGCACTGAAACATACATGGGACAGGTGACGGATGTGAAATGCATAATCTTTGAAGAGGACCTCAAGACACTAACCAGTTCCTCTTCCAGCCCAGGCAGTTTGCACAGCAGCAAAGCACACCTACTCTAATGCAGTCAGACTCTAGTCTAGTCTTCAAAGCCTCTGGTTATAAGCATCTCACCACCTCCCTTGAGAGTTTCTTTCAGAAATTCATTGCACTTTAAAGTAAAAAATTCTTTCTAATAACCAAGTCTCCCGTTCTGGAAATGAAACTGGAGTTTCTAGGCCAGTTTGAAAATCAATTCCTAAATTATATAACTTTTTAGTCTTCTGACTGAAGTGAAAACTGTGATATTTCAGATGAGTTTCATGATGGCATAGTGACATAACTCTTGAAACTTTTAAACCTGACGGGAACCATTTTTTATAACTTTCCTCTCTGCGGTAGTTTAGTAAAAGCCCCAGTGGGAGCTGTGCCTTGCGGCTCTGCTGCGCCAGTGCCGCTGGTCCCCGCCCCCTTCCCCCTGCAGCGGTCAGGGACAGGGAAAGAAAAACAAAGTTTTAAAATGCCCTTTTGAGTGAAGGAAGGTTTAATATAAAAACACGTAAGAAAATGCTGCCGCAACAAATATTAAGAACAAAGTAATACACAGAGAAAAAGGCAATACCAGATATAAAAGAGAGATGAACCGAATACACACGTGCTCGACCCGAGAACACTGAAGCTGAACTGAACAAACTGCCCTCCCCCCAGAACTCGACCGGCCTCCAGGGCAGGACGTCATCATGGTATAGAATATCAGCACCAAATTAACCCTGTCCTGTCCGAACCAGGACACCCTCTTATCTTAATCATTTATCTTTGATGCCAAAAAGAGGGAAAAGTTTGTTTTCCAAGCTTCTCATCTCCTCGGCCAATCCTTAGGCTAACTGGGTCTTCTTATGGAATTCAGATAGGTCTTTTGTATTTCACCAAGCCTGCATCTGTGTAAACAAATAGGTGTGTAGTGATGTAGTAAAGCTGTGGTGGTTCAGTCCCTGCCGGCAGCCGAGCCACATGGCTGATGCTGCTGTCCCCCCAACTCGGACAAAGGGAAGGCAGGAATGCCTTTTTGAGTTGAGATAAGGAGAGTTTAATACAATGACACACAAGGACCAATTGCAGAAATAACAGAAATACAACAGTGAGAAAAACAATGTACAAAATAAGCGATACCGTGTGGACAAACAGACGGAGCAGAGTGGACTGGCTGCACACCAGTCGCACCAAGGAACCTGGAACTGGCCCCGGGGCATGATGTCAGCATGGTTTGGAATAGCCCGGTTGCACCAAATTAACCCTGTCCTGGCCAAACCAGGACAAGATGGTAACACCAAGGGTTTTAAGCCACCACTAGAAATTTCAGAATTACTGATTATCATAACAACTGCAGAACAACCTGTAACTACTGTTTTACATATGCTACTGTAATCTTTTATTTATTCAGTTAGTTTAGCCTTTTTCCCTCTGAGAACAGCTTTATTTTCATTGGTTTTACTATTTACAAATGTTTGCAAATGCTCAGATTTCTGCATCTTGACTTCCTAAAATACTCCCTTCAAGCCTGTTTCTGCACCAATACAAGACGTTGGGAGCTTTAATCAAGAGGATAATACTCACTGGCTATCTGCAGGGTATGATCATCTGTATCACATTAGTTTTGCTCCATAATTAGGTACATTCACTTGTATGATGAAGAGGAGGTGGAAAAAGCTTTGCAGACGAGGTAGCGTAAATACTCCCACTATTAATCTCTCCATGAGCACACTAAAGAATTAAAGACTTTTGCTTTCCAGAAACATTCTTGAGGGGAAATCATTCCTAAAAATGTTTGTATACAACTAATTTAAAGAGTGTTTAACAGTATGAAAGACTTCCAAGGCTTTTATTAAAAAAAAATATTTACCTCATGAGTCTTCATATTTCAAACAAAGAGTTCCATATCCATCATCATCTAATGGCTTGATTTTGTCTATACATCCACATGCACAGTTGTTGGAATATCGTGTCAAATTACAATTTTACAAAGGTTTTTGAATATTTTCATTGAGGACTCTTTAGTGTCTAATAATATAGTTAAGTTCCTTCCTTACCTGGACACTTGTATGATTACTCTCTCTTCTTTACACTCTGTATTTCCATATTTTTCATGGAATTCGTAAAAGCATCTAAATCTTTGAGATTTTTACACTGCTGTGTAAATTCAGTATCAGCAAACAGGTTTGAAAGTTATTCTGTCATAGAATGAATACTAGGGAGACACCACTTCTTCAAGAAACCTGCATAGGAATGATAGCTTCCTCTCCACACAGCAGCAGAACCATAGAAACATAGAATCATTTCGGTTGGAAAAGACCTTTAAGATCATAGAGGCCAACTGTACATATTTAATAAAAGAAAGGTTTAGTCTGAAGCATTTTTAATCTGAAATACAATGTTGTTCTTAAGGAAGCAACAAAGATGGTTGTCCAAAGTACAATCTGCAGTAGTGTTTACTTCCTCCCCAGTCTTTACATAATAAGGTGTCTATGGCACTGGGCAACCATTAGAAGTCTTATGTCCTTGCATCTGCTTGGGACCCAAGTGTCTTTGATTGTATTATATCAGACACACATTGTTTGCTTGATGTAAGATTCTCATTTCTCTGGGCCCAAATTCTCCTTTTCCTGATGCATTTCAGCCAAAGACATTGTGTTTGCATAATCAAGAAAAACCTTGTTTCCATCTGAGATCTATATCAAAATGGAGTACTTCAAAGCACAGTTTTGAGTTATTTTAAGGAAAAGCTACAAATTCTTTCAACTGAGGGAAGAAAAAAGAAAAGAAAAATGAGAACAGAGGCTATATATCCCTCTCCTCAGATTACTATCTGATCAAAACAAATGTAAATCCATATTGTTCTGGCAAAGTTCCATGTTAAGATCAGTTCTCTAAATCCACAAAAAGGCTGGGTGGAGACTTGTAGGCAAATGGTAAGAAACAAAAAGACTGCTTCTTTTACTTGTTGAAAACTGAGGAAGGCCTGTGATAAATGAAAGAAGGTAAATGTCACTCATTTTGTGAGCCAGTACAGGCAGGACTCAGGAACAACCACAAAGCCATGGTTGAAATGCAAAGAGCAGATTTATTCTCTTATCTCATGAACCAGGATACGTCCATAGCAGCACCTGCATGGAGGCATACAAGCAGAGACATAGGCACCATGGATCTTGGTGCTTGCTAGAGCGTGAAAAAGCTTTTCAATTATGTGCTACTTTTCTCCTGTATAGCAAGGATTCTTGCAGGCACAGTTTTCCACTGTGCTTAGATCTTTCCCACAGCAGGGCAGAAATCTCAAACATGTTCCATAAGGTGCCTCTGAGTCTTTCAAAGACCTGTGTGATACCCTACTTGTCAAGCACACAAAGCTGAGGGACAATGAGTGTGATATATGTGTTTTTCAACACTCCAGCTACAAGTCACTTGAGGATGTTTACAGTCCTTCTCACCAATCTTCCATTGTTTTCCCACACTCATTTTCAAAAAAGGCTGGAAAGTCAATTCAGGGAACTGCAGGTTATTCATCCTCACTTTGGTACTTAAGAAAATCACGGAACAAGTCCTCTTGAAGTACAGTTCTGGGTACAAAAAAGAGAAGGTAATTGGGAATAGGAAGCGTGGGTTTACCAAGGCTAGATCATGCCTAACAAAACTGATTGACTTTTATGACAAAGTGACTGGATTTGTGTGTCAGGGAAGAGCACTGGATGCTCTTCAGTTTTAGCAAGGATTTTAGCATCGTCTTCCAGAGTATTCTTTATCCAAGTTAAAATTATATGATTTGCATGAGCAGACAACTAGATAAGTAAAAAAACTGGTTGGGTGATTAGGCTCAGAGGGTAACAGACAATGGATCATAGTCTACCTAGAGATCAGTAATAACTGAAGAACCACAGGAGTCTATCCTGAGACCTGTTTAACACCTTTATCAAGGATCTGGAGAAGATGACAAAATACACTCTTGTCTAATTTGCAGATGACACCATCTGGAGGATGAGTTGATATGTTTGAGAGCAAGACTGCAATCCAAAGACACCTCGACAGACTGGAAGAATGGACCAACAGACATATAATGAAATTCACCAAGGACAAATGCCAAGTCCAGCACCTGGTAACCCGTGCAATGACGAGAGCTAAAGACTCACTGGCTGAGGAGCAACACTGTGAAAAGACTCGCAAGTCTGCATAGACAGCAAGCTGAACATGAGCCAACAGTATTCCCAGACAGAAAAGGCCAATAACAGCCTGAGCTGTATTAACAGAAGCACAGACAGCAAATTCAGAAAAGATAATTAGCCCTTGCCTTCCCTTGGCATTTGTTAGACTGCATCTTGAACACGAAGTTCAGTTTGGGGTCCTCAAATAAAAGAAAGACCATGATCTACTTGAGCAAAATTCATCAGTGGTCTGCCAAGACTGTCAGGCAGCTGAAGAACTTGCCCTGTAAGGAGAGGCTGAGATAACATGACTTATTCAGCCTGGAGAAGACATAGATTTAGAGAGACCTAACAAGAATCTAACAGGATCTATCAGTAAGTTAACAAGACAGAGCCAGGCTCTTTTTAGCAGTGCATAGTGGGAAGATGAAAGACAATAAGCATAAGGTGAAATAATTTCTTTTTGATCACAGAATCGCTATGGTTGGAAAGGACCTTTAAGATCATCAAGGCCAACCATTAGCTATCTCTACCAGGCCACTTCTACACCATATCCTTGAGTACCTTATCTAGACGGCTTTTAAATACATGCAGGGATGGTGACTCAACCACTTCCTTGGGCAGCCTGTTCCAGTCCTTGATAACTCTCTTGGTGTAGAGGTTTTTCCTAATGTCTAACCTAAACCTCCTCTGGCGTATCTTAATGCCATCTCCTCTTGTCCTGTCAGCTGTGGCTTGTGAGAAGAGACCAACACCTGCCTCCCTACATCCTCCTTTCAAGTAGTTGTAGAGAGCGATAAGGTCACCCTTCAGCCTCCTCTTCTTCAGGCTACACAACCCCAGTTCCCTCAGCCACTCCTCATAAGACCTGTCCTCAAGACCCTTTATCAGCTTTGCTGCCCTTCTCTTCACACTCCCCAGAGCCTCAATGTCTGTCTTGTACTGTGGTGCTCAAAATTGAACACAGTACTCAAGATGTGGCCTCACTAGCGCCAAGTATGGTGAGACGACCACTTCTCCAGTCCTGCTGACTACACTATTCCTGATACAGGCCAGGATGTCATTGATGTTCTTGGCCACATGGGCACACTTCTGGCTCATGTTCAGCTGGCTGTCAATCAACACCCCCAGGTCCATTTCTGCCAAGCAGCTTCCCAGCCACACCTCCCCAAGTCTATAGCTTTGCATAGGGTTGCTGCGGCTCAAGTGCAGGACTCAGCACTTGGCCTAGTAAAAGCTCAGACAATTGACCACAGCCCATCAATCCAGTCTGTCCAGGTCCCTCTGAAGGGCCCCCCTACCCTCAAGCAGATCAACACACCCATCCAACTTGGTGTCATCTGCAAACTTACTGAGGGTGCTCCCAATCTCCTCATCAAGATCATTGATAAAGATGTTAAACAGGAGCAGCCTCAGCACCGAGCCCTGGCGAACACCACTTGCGACCGGCCACCAACTGGATTTAAATCCATTCACTACCACTCTCTGGGCCCAGCCATCCAGCCAGCACACAAAAGAAAGAGAGGAAAGCCCTGAGCAGCACCATTATTCTATTGCTCTGTAAGTTTCCATTTTCCAAATATAATACTCTCTTCTCAAGAGCTTTTCAGTTTTATTATTAGAACTCAGTCATTATAGATATGTTTTTGCCTACTGTATAGAAGTTGTTAAAATCCTGGCTTGTACTTTAGCATTTTACAGTATGTAAGGTGTGTTTTTAGCACAGAATATTACATTAAATGCTTAAATAGATTAACAGACATCTGTATGGTAATTAGTTATTAAAAGCATTTGCTGACAATAGAAAGACAAGTCAAAAAAGCCTTTCTTGAATCCCGCACTTATTTTCTTCCCCCTAAGACACACTATGGAGAAACCATAGCCCAGATATTGGCACAGTATCCTGAACTCCCTTCAAACATTTCTTTGTGGCTTAGAACAGAGACAATAATTTTCTGGGTCCTTCAAGAAGTAAGGAGCTGTCAGCAGACACAAGGTATCAATGGATGTGCCACAAACGTGATGAACATGACTCAGAACTAATGTCAGTGAATACTTAAGGAAACTGGACATACTTAATACCATGGGGCCTGATGAGATGCACCCACAAGTGCTGAGGGAGCTGGCTGATGCCATCACAAGGCCACTCTCAATAATCTTTGAATAATCATGGCAACTGAGAGAGGTGCCTGAGAGCTGAAAGAAAGCAAATGTCACTCCTATCTTCAAGAAGGGCAAGAAGGAGGAACCATAAAACTACAAGTTGATCAGCTTCACCTCGATCCTGAAAACCATTTCTAGACACATGAAGGACAAGGGAAGCAGTCAGCATGGATTCAGCCATGGGAGGTCATGTTTGACCAACCTCATAACCTATGATGAAATGACTGGCGAGGTGGATGAGGGGAGAGAAGTGAATATTGTCTTTCTAGACTTCAGTAAAACTTTTGACATTGTCTCCCACAAGCTTTTGTAGAGAAGTTGATGAAGAATGAGCTGGATGAGCAGACAGTGAGGTAGGTTGAAAACTGGTGGTGATCAGTGGCATGAGATCTAGTTGGAAGCCAGTAACTAGCAGTGTACTTCATGGGTCAGTAATGAGTGCAGTCCCATCTTACACCTTCATTAATGATCTGGATGATGGAGTGGAGTGTACCCTCAATAAATTTGCTGATGATACAAAACCAGTAAGAGTGGCTGACACACTAGAGGGTCATGTTGCCATACAAAGGGACCTCAACAGACTGATTAAATGGGACAACACAAACCTTATGAAGTTCAACAAGGAGAAGTACACAGTCTTGCACCTGGGGAGAAACAACTCTATCCACCAGTATATGCTGGAGGCCACCCAGGTGGAAAGCAGCTTTGCAGAAGGGGACCTCAGAGTGCTAGTAGACATCAGGTTGAACTGAGCTACCAATATGCCCATGTCACAAAGAAAGTGAATGGTATCCTGGGCTGCATCAGGAGAAGAGCTGCCAGTAGATCAAGGGAGGTGATCCTTCTTTATTCAGCATAGGTGAGGCCACACTTGGCGTTCTGCGTCCAGTTTTGGGCTCCTCAGTACAAAAGAGACATGGACATAATGGAGAGAGACCAACAAAGATCCACAAAGATGATTAAGGGACGGGAGCATCAATTATGCAAGGAAACATTGAGAGAGCTGGGACTGTTTAGCCTGGAGAAAAAAAGGCTCAGGGAGGATCTTATCAATGTATATAAATACATGAAGGAAGAATGTAAAGAGGATGGAGCCAGGCAAGGTGACTTGCAGAGGTCCTTTCTAACCTCAACTCTGTGATTGTGTGTCACTCAAAGGAAAGAAAAAAAAAACAAACAGAAGCTACCTTTTTATGCTTTTGTTCTTCCTGCTTTGAATTTCTTCCTTTAAACAAGATGGTAATGTTTTTAATAGTGAGACTGTTAAAAGACTCCCAAAAAACAAAGGAAAGCAAAACAGAGCATCGTGAAATACAAATTTCTCTCATTTTAAAAGAGCCTTGGAAAATTATGAGTTACATTCAAAAATCTTAACATGATAAATTTGTTCATTTGAGCTTATATGTATTTCAATGCAGGTAAAAAATGCGAAAGTCACTGAAACTTGAATAAAACATTGCTATAGCTTAGCAATTGATAATATTGGCAGTGGACTCAAACAGTATATACACTTGCTTAAAACAAAGAATATAATACTGAGGGTCTTGTAGAAAAATGTATTGGTACAAGTATCCAGGGCTGAAATGTTTGTTTATTGTTTGTTATTCTAGATCCTAAAACTGCACTAATCCCACCACAATATCTAGGGACATGTTAGAGTAAGAGACTCTTACTCTAACACTAACTCTGGGAGAAGAGACCTTGCTCCCAAAAGCTTGTATTGCAGAGGTAAGGGAGAGGATGACAGGATACTGCCATTGCCCTGAGGTGCACGTGACTTGCCAATGCTCATACAAGTTCAACAGAACCTGGAAGAAAAAATATGGTACTACAGAAACACCAGGTCACTTCAGATACTAATAATACCACCTATACACAAAAGCTTCCTAAACGTTTGTTGGAAAAAATGATCTCTAGAGACAGCAAATATTAGTATGCAGTCATCCACTGCAGAAAGGCCCTAAGAATTAGAATGAAAGTTAACTTTACTTCAGAAGAAAACTGGGAGAAGGGCAGCAGCAGCATCTTTCTAAAGTATGAAAGTTTTTTTAAGGAATCAGAAATCAGAACTAAAAGAATCAGGAATCTGAATGACAAAAGAAACTGTAGATCACATAATCAGAACAACTGCTATGCACTGGATGCGTATGGGAATTTAGAGGTAATCCTGTCACGACTTCTTCTCCCCCCAGTATGAACATACTCAGTTTATGGACTTCGCTGCCACCATTTTAAATCTATATCCTGGCCCCACTGTCTCTTATGAACAAGTGACATTACCATAACTACCTGACTGCTACTTAAAAACTCCAGATACATTCAGCTCAGTGAAATCTATGGTCTGTATTAGAACAGAGCCCAGAAGCAGTGTCACAGATTTCTAATCAGCACATATTCTCCCGCAATGAGCATATTATGAAAATCTACTGCCAGATAAAGTCATTCTAAAAATAGACTGCCTAAGATAAAGGTGTAGATACTCCTACTGAGCTGAGTGAATGCATTTTAAAAGAAAGAGTCATTATTTTGCTGGGATACTGTTACTTGTATAGAACATTAGCTTTAAGTTTCAATTCAGTACATGTTTAAGCACAGGCCTAATTTTAGTTCAATGTGGCTATTCCTTTTGAACACATAGATTCACAAGAAACAGCTCTGGAAAGAACTGGATGTCTCACTGTGCCACCCATAAGTACAAACACAACTGAAACAGCTCTGAGTGCCTTTGCACTGGTCAGTGTTTCATCAGATTACCCTGAGCTTTCATGTGTAAGGTCTAGTGTACACTGGGAAAAAAATGTCTGGGGTAAATAACCCTAACAAAAGCATTCTTAGCAGTTCTAAAAGACATTTAAATGACTGGCTGATCCACCTATCTATAGAAAAAAGTTGGCCCCAGCTCCCTATAAACTGTAATACTATTTCAGCAAAAGCTCACTTTTCACATTACTGTATTTCTGGAGAGTAAGGCATCACATGCAAATCATCACCAAGAACGATACTGCCTAGGTTTAAATGCTTTCATTTTTCCTGTATGAACTTGGTCTCTGATATGTTCTAACAGCATGCATCAGAAAAAACAACAAACAAAAAATAATCCCCACCAAAAAACAACCTCTGTTAATAACCTCTGCTCTTTGCTTTGCTGCAGAACTTGACCTATAGAGCAACTTAACAAAAAATATTCTCTCTGCTTTGGATCATACTGATTTCCTGATTGTGAAAAAAGAAAAAAAAAAGATCCACATGCAATCAACTAATTGCACATCCTAGTATTAAGCAGTAAAAAAGCCACTTTACAAAAGGTTACAATTGAATATTTCTATTGGGAGTGAAATAAAATTGAGTTTTTCAAGGACACTGGAGTTATACTTGTCATTTTTATGGTAAATTGCACCTAGTAATGATCCTTGAGGAGTACCTATGAATTCACTTTTACTTATCTGTAACAGCAGTGCTACTCCTGGTGAGGAACTGCCCCTGAAAGGGTGCCTCTGCTTCTCTGGACGCTGGGAGGTAAATTGGAAAATCTTCTCTTGTTCTACCTAACAGCTATATTCTGAGTGACTGATTGGTTAGAAATCCCTACAGGAGCTAAAAGTGCCAGTGAAAGAAACAAACAAAAAAAATTTGCATTTAAGCCTTGGCCAAGATTAGAGAAGAGGCACGGGGGAAAAAAAAAAAAAGATGTAAAAATAAAACTTACTTGAGCATGATTAGAAAGATGAAGTTCCCACTAGCAACACTTAGGTAGAAACTACAAGAGTAGCAAATTCTGACAATACGGTCTTCTCCCTTGCATATGAACAGCTAACGTTCCTATGGGAAACTGCAATGGTTGAAACTGGGCATACCACAACCACAACTGTAAAACACTGGGGTTGGGGTTTGCTGAACTCAGCAGTACAGGACATGTGAAGATGCTAGGTTTTGATTTTCTACAGGATTCACTGTACAGTAATCTTCATCCTTTCAGTGTGGAGAGCCTCTTGTGTCTGCAAAAGCAGAAGTGTGAAAATGGAAAGGACTCAGGGCAATGCCAGACTTACAAACTGAGCTGGGAATTGTCTTTAGCACAGCACAAGAGTTACATAGGTACACTTACACATAGCACTCTGATAAGCAGCTGAGTCAAGACCTGCTGTCTCATAAATTCTCTCTTCTTCTATTCTAGGCACTGAGAATATTGTCCAAGGTACAACTAAAAGGGAAATTTAGAGACTGGTATTCTTCTTCAGTGCCATTATCATATCTATAGCTTTTTCTAAAGCCTTAAGATTTGCCATTATGTAAGGGCATGATGGCTTTGATACTGCATACACTGACTTACTTCACTGACCACCACAACAGTGGTCCTGCTCTGATGTCTATCTATTGCTATCACCCCACACACCTAGATCTAGAAAAAGGGATGCAGAGGCTATGTAGCTCCTAACTGTCAATAAACACTGGGAATTGGAAATCTACAGACATTTTCTTTATTTTGGTGCTTCTCTGCTTTCTGAACTCATGGACCTTTAAAATTTGTCCCCAAATCACATGCTATTTACCATAAAACAATATGCATATAAGATCTAAATCCATTTACACTTCCCTACTGATTTACATTCACAGTCTGGAAGCATAGCCCATTTGAATCTACAGGCCTAACTAAAAACTGTGACGTCAATTCAGCTTTTAATTTGCAGTAGCTTTTATTTCCTTAGATATGGTAAACAACTGTTCAACTCACGCCTCAACACTCAGTAACAAAATTTGTCAGCTTTGTACTTATGTTATTACTTCCAACTTATTTGACCAGTTAATTCTAATTGCTCTCCTAGTAGAAGCCATTTCTAATTCACTCCTTTGAAAAACTCCATGCAAAACTAAAACCGAAACAGAGCATTTGAACTTCCTACTGAGCCCCAGAGTCTGCTTCATCTGCCATTTTAATGTTTCAAACTTCTTAAGTGTAATTGCTTTTATTTTATCAATATGGACCCAACTGTCTGCCACTCTTTTTAACCTATTTCTCTCAACAATCACATTTAACCTCCATCAATAAGCACGGATTATATGTTGGAAGCAAGGGCAAAGGTGCACACATTACGATGAGCATGGTAATGGGTAGGGTAAGAATAATCTGTTGCAGGGAGGGTTTTGAAAGTATTTTTCATCCTTTGCCTGAGAATGCAGCAGCCACACACAGCCATGCCCCAAATCTGATGGGAAGGATGACAAGCATCTCCTGGATTTTAAGAAAGAATCTTTATATTTCTTATCTGGTCCTAAGTCAGGTTGCTGGCAACTAATACATAAACCATCATCACCCTCATCATCTGTGTACGGAGGACCTGCCCAAAAGGTCAGCACTCTTGCCTTACTGAGCAAGCAGAGAGGGAGATGACTGTTGTCACAGATGGCTCATGGACTGTCTACAAGCAAGAATGCAACAAGCGTGAACAAAGATCAACAAGAAAAGGAACCTGCTATATGCACACTTCACTGTTTCAGACTCACTGAGGAGGCTTTATTTCATAAATGTAGTGCAAGTTGTTCTCCAAGACACCCTCAGCTTTTATGCAGATATAAAACCCTTAGCTACCTACAGATTCTGACCCCATTCACTAAACACTACTGTTTTTACAAATAGCAAACCTCCTCCAGGCAGAATTCCCTTGATACTAAAGTGGCATGGGAAGAGCCTGCCTTGTCTTATGTTGTCGTCTCACTGTCACTAAGATGCCAAAAAATCTCCAGCAAAGAAGTCTTGCCAGCACTGTAGAACATAGCAACCCCAGAGGCAGGTCAAGTGATCTGTCTGGAAATGATGGATAAGTGATAAAAAAAGAACAGATCTGTTTCAGTTTAAGAATCACTTACATTGATAAACTACAGGAGCAGATTTAAGCTGACTTTCACTCTCTCTTACCACTTTGTAGCAGTCCTCAACCAAAATGCATTCATAGAAGCAGTGATCCTGCATTAACTAAACCAGCTTGAAATAAACACCAAATCTAAGTTGCATGGGGCAATAGTTTCACACAGGTCTCAGTAATGTTCCATTTACAGGCTAAGCCAGCAGAAGACTACCATTGTTCTCTACTAATCTGATTACCCCAAATCAAAATGAAAAATAGTAAAAATTCTCTCCAATGTTCAGAAGCAGTCTACAAGTTGAGAGGACATTAAGAACTTTCTCCCTGGCACCAGTGGTGCTGAAAGAGTTTGACAAACCATGCAATATTTCTTTCTAACAGATGCAAGATAATAGAGGTGCCATGATTATATTTCTGTTTTTAAAGACAAAGTCATAGTTTGGTAGGGTGCTGAGGGCAAGAGGGTTGTGGAGTTTTTCAAAACCTCACTTTGTCCCATAACTCTGGACACAACACCAGGATCACAGTGCTGAGACCAATGGCTTATAACCTACTTTGATTGAGGCACTTAAATGAGGATTTTTTTTAAAATAGATTGTGGTGAGCTTGCAGTTCAGCTTGTTTCCTAGCAAACAGGGAGAGAAGAATGGTTCTGGCTAAAAATCTTTTCACAGAAGCATCAGGAAAAAGTGTTTGTTGCATTTGTGTTTGCCAGGTTTAGCTTAATTGGTTTATCACATGGCTGACTGTCTTTTGTAAACTGTTCATAGAAAGTAAACCTCATGTATTAGTTCCCTCTATCAGCAGAGAACAGCTAGAATTGGAAACTTTGCATAAATATAAGTAGTCAGACCAACTGAAGAAGTATGTTGACAGATCAACTGAACAGACTGTATGGCTGCAGGAGACAAGTAAAAGAATTCAAGTGTTGGAAATGTCTAGGGACTAGCTTGGAAACATATCCTTGCTGAGAATCTTCTACAAGACCGCTATTGGCTATTGGCCCTGAGAAGCATACATTAAATTCAGATTAAGTAAAAAGAGAAACTTATTCTATTTTTTGAGGGTTTTTATTAAATTAATAAATTTATTAGTTAATTATTAATTTTATTAAATCTGAAGGTTCCATGTATAGTAGTCCAAGCCAAACACTACAGTTTTGCTAAATGAAGGTTCAACACTGCCCTGATGCCTTTTATAGACTTACACCAAGTTGATTTAGGCAGTAATTGTGTTGGGCTGCATTAGGAGTCTTTGTTGAGGACATAAAGTGCTTTTACTTAGCATACCATACATTTTTTTCCCTTAAAAAAATCTTACATGCAAGCTTCTCCTTGTGAATCAAAAAAAGCAAGCAAAAAAGTGTCAGATGGTACATCATATTGCTGTCACTTTCCTGGAAGCATCTTAGATTTTTTGGCAACAGGTGCACTACAAAGATATAAACAGAACTTAACCATACACAGTCTAGAGAATTACCAAGTGGCATGTTATGTATTTACCTGTAGAGAGAACTCTATATAGAGAGACGTGTTTGTTAGCAACAGATAATGGGTTGAGTAGGTATTGAAATCTCTTTACTAAACTGTATTGACTTCTCCACTGAAGTGGAAGTGTTAGCCAAAAGAAAATCCTTTGATATTGAAATATTTTTGCTAAATAGCTTCTTTTCAGTAAGTCTCAAAACAAATACACCTTTATTTTTTAAATTCTGTAAAAAATTAAAATAGGAAAAAAATTGCCAGATAGGTTTAGTATGTTGAAAAGAGAAAAAATGGTTATGGTTAGTTTACATTTCCAGTCTTTTAAAGGATTGTTCAAGTGTGCTTTGCTGTTAAGCATTCTCTGTTATATATAGGAGGCTGGAGAAAAGAGAGATAAGGAGGTTGCAATTAAGAAGAAAATAGACTGGTCATTAGGGAACCTCATTCCCTCATCCCTGAAACACCTATACTTCTACTAAGGTGGATTATGATGTATATGAACACAGTAACAAGAATCTGTAATGAGGAACTACTTCATTGTATTTGCCTCTTAGTAGATAATAACAAAAAAAAAGAAAAAAAAAGAAAAAAAAGGAAGGTTGAATCAGGCAAGGCCTCAGTGGGGTCTAATCTTGATCCAGAATTAATTTTATTAACCATACAAAAGATACACACACACCTGCCCACCCCTCCCCCCAAAAAAAGTAAAAAATCAAGTGACATGAAGCTAGGAGTGGCTTTAAGCAGCTAAAGGACAGGATGAGAATTCAGAATGAACTTGAAAATTGGAGAGTGTGCTGGAGAAAATCTAGATGAAACGTGATAGAACATATGTACATTTCCAGATGTAGGTCACTGTCATCAGCTACACAAACAAGAAAGGTACATGAAGAAATCCTGCTCTATGTGACAGTGGTAAGATCTCACCTAGAAAATTATTCTGAGACTTACTTTCAAGCATGAAACCAAGAGAGGCATGGACTGTCATAAAGTTCAAAGGGAACATAGAGTATGATCACAGAAACTGAAGATCTGAAATTTACTGGGACAGACTGAATGAACCTTATAGTCTTCAAATATATAAAAAGCTGATGCAATCTGTTCTCCAAATTTACAATGCCCAAGGCAGCAAGGGATATTTGAGTTCCTAAGAGTATGGGGTAGGAAGCACTGGAATATGAAGAGGCTGGAGAATCTCTCAAGGATTTGCATATTTAATAATTGATAAACCAAGTATTGATACGGTAAGCAACAAGATGGAACAGACCTCTGATTTCCAGCCTTACTGGACCTCTGATTTGCTGCTGCATGGGCTAGCACCAAAGAGGGGGCTTACCAGCTTGTTGAGCTTAGGATGTAAGCATAAGGACAAAGTAAATCTATAGGGAAATGAATGGTTCTCACAAAGAGCCTCCAACTCCGCATAGCTGCATTTTTGGCCTTAAACAGCACTGACAATGCCGCCTTACATGCAGTTCTGCACTCAGAACCATTAAACAACATCTCCCAAAAGCTTTCTGGCCAGCATTCACTACTTAGACTACACATAAATGCACCATATTTTCTAAATGCCTTTGATTCATTGATTGAAAGGCAAGAACTATAACCAAGGTGTCCTTGAGGCAAAATTGTCCCACATGGAGGCAACGCTTCACATCTCAGTCCTATGAACCTTACTATTACTTTGCTGCCCATTCTGCAGTTCAAAAAGAGATTGTCAAGTGAAGATGGCAAGAGACTAGGCCGAACACAATTTCTAGGACAGATATGGTAGCATTTAGTTTCTTAACTCATCCTTGCTATGATGCTTCCAGGTAGCCATAATAGGTCCTTGTAGCCCTGTGAGATGGATAGGGGAGCACTATCAGACTGGAGCAATTGCAACAATCTGGAGAAACAAAGGAAAGTAACTTGTCCTTGGATAGGGAGACAGTTTCAGAGATGGGATTTGCATGAAGAAACCTCACTTCAAAATTACTGACCATTATCTCCCATTAAAGCCAGCATCTGTGCTGAAATTTTCCATTCCTGTCTCCACTCAGGTTTTTTTTTTGTCTTGTATGCTAAAGGATTCAAAGCATGCAGATTGTACTTAACTAATTTAACCTCCATTACTTGTCAAACCAGATCCACTATCCTTCTTGGTTTGAAGTAGTTGCATTGCTCCAATACTGCATAAAGAGGCAGAAACACAAAGGAGAGAAATAATAACTAACTCGTACTGGCTGCTGGTTGTTTTCTGGTTTTGCTTTTTATTGTTTTTATTTTACAATATTATATTCCCAAGCACATTTTTCAAATAGAGTGACTGGGACTATTTCATTTTTAAAGGATTTCATAAAAAGCAGCTGATGTGTCGCTCAGTACTATATTTGCCTACAGCTTGTTTTTCACCTAAAATAATATCCTGCTGTTTTATGTTTTCATGTCGTAACAATTTATTCACCTTGCTAGTCCAATTATGGCATGGCACATTAAAAGATCAAGTAAAATAATGACAACAATAGTCTCTAAGAGCCAATGAGCATGAGTGGCAACAGCATTTCAAAAAAGTGTAAAAGTGACACAACATATGTAAATAAAAACAGAGCATTCAAGAACTGACCTGCAAGTAGCAGTCATTTATATTCAGCAAGTCTTTAAGGTGATCCCACCAAAATCACCAGAATCTTTGGCCTTCTTCCTGTCTTTTCCCTGGCTAATTCACTGCACGCTAGAAGAATCTTTAGAATTCGAAGCTCAGCAAACAGGACTGCCTCAGGATCACTGGAGGCTCTTTCATGGTTTTTTTCAGGTAACACATGATCTAGGCCTTGGGTGCTTGGACAAAAAAGTCAAAACTGTTTTTTAGTTTATTCTGTACACTTTCTTATAAAAGCACTACTTTCAAATAATTTTTCATTGTTTTAATTGTTAGCTGACATAGGGAGATTTCTTTCAACAACATATGCTTTATCTGCCCATCAAAAATGTTATGCACACTCAGTACTGGAAAATCCTTCAGACTTTTTTCCCCTCTGCTTTCCATTCTGATCTAAAACCAAGCAGAAATCTCACAAGCTAGCTGCCATGTGTAAATATTTAATAAATACTGTAGGAGAAAGTTCCAAGAATAATTACTTCAAATTATATTTTGCTACATCCTAGATATCTTCATTGGGTGCAGCATTGAATGACAAACTATTATAAAAGCAAGCCTAAAGCATTGAATATTTATGCTTGCATGTGATTTGCATTAAGAACAAACACATCTTACAAGCAATGCAGTGAGATAAGCCACAAACGGAACAATCTGAGGATCAGCTAGCAGCACAAATTACTTTGGGTTACAGCTTTTCAGACTCTTGCCAAACTTACCCTAAAACCAATTATTGCTCTTGTAATGTCTTTCTAAATTGTAAGAGTTCTTCTACTGATTTCAGTTGGAGTTAAGTCAGTATTAGAGCAGCATAGCAACAATTTAAAAGATACATCTCTCTTGGAAAAATCTATCAGGACTGAAAACTTTGAACATAAAGCATCTTTCACTCAAGAATCCTACTGCATTCAGAAGTGCTGGGGTCCTTTTCTTCTGTTGGGACACTGGTGTGCTCACCCTGACCTCACTTGCAGCAGGTAAATGCCATGGAATTCTTACGGAAAGTAATTGTTATAGATTCGTGGACAAAACAAAAAAAAAAAAACGAGGACACTTGAACCCCCATTCAAGTCTAAATGGTGAAGAGATTTGAGCCCTGTTTGGACAGGCCTCTGGACAACCTGGTCTAGTGAAAGATGCCCCTGTCCATGGCAGGGAATTTGAACTAGATTATTTTTGAAGGTTCTTTCCAACCCAACCCATTCTGTGATTCTGTGACAGAAAGAAAGCAAAACTGTAGAAAGAAAATAACACCTTAGACCAGATGAAGAGAAACAAGCACATGACTAAAGAAAAACATTTTAAGCAAATTAATCTATAAAAAATAAGCAGATCAAAGGGGACTTTTCCAGTATCTTCTGTATTCTGGTAATAAAACCACAGATACCAATTCATCTGTACATGGAAATGATAACTGCAAATCCAAATAGATATTATTTGCATGAAAGAGCTACAATTCAACTTTGCTTTGTGCCTACTACAAATTGTTGTTCTAAATCCTGGTAGAGAGGTTCAGAGACCAGAGTTTTCCTGTATCTTTTCAGTTGGTTAATCTTCCCACATCCTGCAAAAACCATCACATCCTGGAAGGATCTTGCTACAAGCATTACTTCCAGCCTCTTCAGTTACTAAACAAAGGAGTTACTTTGTCTAGTAACTCCTGCTCTCCAACCGTACAATAAATGTAGACTTTTGTTCCCCGTTAGTTCACTCCTGTTTTTAAGTTAGATATTTAAGTGAAATATTTTGGATTTGACTAAACCAAGCTATTTTTGTTCAACAAAACATAAAACTCTGAGGTTTTGTTTTATTAAAAGGAAAACCATAGAATTTTGTTAATCTGCAGCAATGTTTCCACTTCCCCTAATTCAACTGATTTGGAAGCTAAACTTAGTCAATTATTCACATTCCCAAAGGGCAAATGCAGCCTAGTTATCCATGTTTCTTAAAAAGCTGAAAAAACACCTCTACTAATTAATTAGCACACAGTTCTCATTAAAATGGGTGGACTTGTCATTAAGTCATTAAACTCCTTAGCTACTTGCAGTGATTAAAATGCACTTCCCTAAAGCCTAGCAGGATGTTGCCTGTGTACATCAAGGTGCAATTGCATGAATGGTGAGCAAGAAAAATAATTTACAAAAGTCTGAATGTAATTGACCATGATGCCAGCTTCCCTTTCAAGTGATTGGAGGGATAACTTGCCAATTTAAATTAAAATCCCATGTATCATTACAGGAACAACAGAAACTGATTACAACATCTCTTGATTACAATCCTGAGAGGATTAGAAGTTCTTGAAGTTTTATAATTAAAGAATGGTATGTCTACGCATTTGTCAATCTATCACAATATCAGAACTCCTACTAGGACCCTATGAAAGATTTTCCTTAACAGGATCATACACCTAGATCCAGAAACAGAGTATTATAATCAGAAAAAAAAAAAAAACCTACAAATTTTAATATCCGTTTTAAAATAATTCCAAATTCAAAATGAAAATACACAAGAAGATTATTAATGCTTTTCCATAACCAGTTTTGAACTAAGTAGTATGATAAGATGCACTTTTATTTTTCTAACAAAAGCCCATTTTTAATTTTTAATAACCTCAATACTCCTCCCATTTTTGTGTCATGTTTTATTATTTTCTCTGTATGCCTCTCTTACGGCTGAACTAATCACACTGTCCTATGCAGAGGGCTGTAATAAAAGTTAATGAATAAACACCTACTGTGCAGAGCTGATTACTAGTAACACTAGCTCACAGGAAGGGCACTTTGAGGGTGGAAGAAGCTTTTATTTGCCTCTCCTTGCCAGTAGCACCACACTACAAGTCAGATGCAAGCAAGCTGGTAGAGCACGAGATTTTGAAAGAACCCAATTTCCCTCCAACATAAATTTCTTTCTGTGCTCAAGTGCGGCTTGAACATCTTTTTGATGATCATAGCAACTGATAGAGATATTAATTTGTGGTGGGTATTTTGAGCTTCATGGGAAGAAAGGGAGAAGCAGCCCTATAATATTTCTAACGCATCAAAAATAGGTTCTCCCCACAGACACACAGGACCCACAGGTCAAGCATCATACAGGATTTCACAAGCTCTTATTTGTGCAATAAAGGGCTTACTGCTGGGTCATGTCAGCTGCGCAGACAGTTTTCATCAGCAGTAACAAGCACCGTTCCTGACCTGAAAAGCAAAACCATCCCTCAGTGACAGATCCCCTCTTTACTACCAGCAGAGCAGGAATCTGTGACTTCAGATATAATGATGCCTTAGAAGTTGTATGTTCATCTTTTAAGCACTGTTCAGCTGCTACATTCTCACTTTTTTTTTCTTCTGCTAAAATGACAAAATTCAGGAGGATTCTGCTAAAAATCAGACAGATTTTTTGAACTCCATAATGTCCTAGGACCAGTAAACCTGAAATGATGATACATGGAGAAATAAGTATATTTTTGTCATGGCACGACTACCTTGCAGCAAGTGTCCAAGTCCAAAACATACAGATAAAGGACAAACTATATGAGGACTATAATACAGGAGAGACAAGTAGATAAATATTAGGAAAGGTGAATCTGGAACTTAGACAGTTAAGACAGGTAACAAACCTCTCTCATTACATTCCAGTATGCCAGAAGACTGTCAGAGGGGAAAAAAAGCCATAACCAAACAAAAAACCAAAAGCAGTGTAATCCTGTTAAATTGCTACATTCAGTATTGACTCTCAGTGATAAAAGAGAGCATATAAAAGTTTCATTCTGGATCATAAGGGCACAGACATTAAATGTCTGTTTGATGGCCAAAGCTGTACTTCTGGAACATTGTCTTCTTCCAAGCACCCATTTAGGGGGAGAGGAAAAACAAATAGACAAAGCACAGTCTCTGGAGCTCAAAAAATGTCAAAGCAGCTTATTTCAAGAGCTTCAACTACCAAAACTCCTAAAATCATATTTATTTCTTAAACCATTTTAATTCAGTTTTACCTGTCATTGATGCTGTTGGATACATCACTTACTAATATTAAATGCAAATATTCCAAAGCTACAATTATACACAGTGGGGAGGAAATCTTTTAAACTAGCAAATGTGAAAAGTCAGCATTGATCAAAATACAATTAAGTGTATTATGCAGGAAAATATTCAAATTAAAACAGGGCTTTATCAGTTTTCTCAAAACACAGGGTGATCAGTTTTCAAAGTTTCTATAGTTTTCAATCCTAGATCTGCATTTTGAACTTCAAACCCAATTCTATTTAAAAATCTGATTTTTTCTTGCTTCTTACAGGTTTCTATCTGGCAATGTGATTGTTCTTGCTCCTGACATTTGTCACAGATACTCAGTTTAGTCTCCTGGTGAACTAAACAGGACCTTAAACTACAGCAGTGAAGAATGGCAGTTGGCAAAAATTGCTGGAAAGTTGACCTTCATTAAACATGTATGAATGACACTAGTAGACCTTCTCATGCTGGGAGTGAAAAAGAAGCACTATTCCCCACCACGACCACCCAATTCAAAACACATGGCTTCTTTTTATTTTATCTGAACTTGTGGAAAGCAAAATAAATCCAAAGAATTCTTCTTTTAGATAGACACATCAATCAGAAAAAGGAGGCACTGAAACTGAAATGGCAGGACAAAATCCTTGCTAAGAGAATTACTTGAATACTCAATCAGAAATGGGTTGGGGAAGGAGGGCTCAGGTTTGTTTTGTTTAGTTTTATTTTGGTTTACCAGTGGTCAACATTTCTTCTCTGTGGAAAAAAAAAATGTTTCTGTATTGATGTCAGAGGTTAGAGGAATCATTTGTAGAGCTCAATGGATGTTTTTATAAATCATTTTTAGTTCTTTCTTTGAGCTTCTTTTCAGCTATTTAGAATCTGAAGGTTAGAGAAATTTGAAGCTTATATCCCAAATGAGGAAAAATATCATTGCTACAAATACTAGCAATTACTTCATGTTTTATATTGCAGATTGTTGTCAGCTGGAAAGCCAAAAACAATTAATATCTCTAATTTAATGAAAAATCTTTTATAACTAAAAATGGTATTTCAGAAAGTATTTGGAGTAGTTTAATTACTATATGCTACCATCTCAATTTCTGTTATCTGCAGAAAGAAGTTTCACACCGGAAGAGACAGAGCCTAAGATTTACACAGAGAAAAAAAACACCTACAAAAAAGTTTCTCAATATATTTCTATTGACCACCTTTAGAAATGTCACTATTGTGAAAAGCTGCACAAACATTTAAATAAGTGCATGTCTTCAAACTCTGTAAGTTCAGAAGGTTTCGCCCAATAACATAGAGTAGTTGGCACCATCACTGTGCAACGAACACTGTTAATCTCCAGCTTAATGCCACATAAAATTAATTTGCTAGTCCCCTCGGATATGCCACTGAAAAAATCCAGTACACTGATTACATTTCCTACTATGAACATAGGATTGTACTGACAAATTCCTAAATCTGTTTCTCAAATTTTACTCTTGTGTTTGAATAATAGTCTGTTACATGCCATTTTCTATGCTCTTAAAGCAAATCTTATGGTATAACCTGTCAGAAATGGAACAGAAAATACCACTTAAGCCTGAATATTAAAGTAGCATCTCCTTCACACAGTAAAATTTTGAGCTAATACACTTAGCTTATACCAAATTCACACTGAATATGGTAAATACCCAACAACTAACCTTAAAAAGAGCCCATTTCCTATAAAAAACTCTATCATATTTCACATGGAGTCTTGTGCTGATGAACATACTGGGGCACAAGTAACAGTTGAAGATACGATTTTTCGCCAAAGCACTAGAGTGTTATATGAGTGTTCTTGACAAGGTAGGCAAGAATTTTAGGAAAAAGACTGAAACGGAAGGAGGAAAGGGAGAAAATGAGAGGCATTTTTATGGACTCCATTGAATTTTCTGTAAATTGAATGGGAAACACTGTAAAATTAATATGAAAATTTGGAGGTGCAACCACATTTCCCTCTACAAATTTTCAGGCAAACACAATGAAACGGAGCCTTTCATACACTTGGCACACGCACAGTTAAAAATCTTTGCCAGAAGCATGCAAACAATCACTCTGTAGCACAAGCAGCACAAGAATGGCTTCAATTTAGGCAAAGGAACAGAACATGTGTGTGTCATTCCTTATTTCAGTTTCTCTCATGTTCTTTTGGAACATGTTAAGATACAGCTGACACCTCTCCAACGGTCAAGGTCTCCTTCTTTGGTCTCTTTCCTCCTAATGGCTTCTTTTCTGGAACAAATCTCTCTCATCTCTTCCTTATTCTTCCCTTCAGCCAAACTACCACTCAATTTCCTTTAGCAATGGTTGTTACCATTGTCAAAACTCCTCAAAATGGGCTGTGCAGACTCTTCATTGCTCTGTTCTTCTTTGGCTTGGGTCTTGGTAGAGGGAGACTATTGATTGCCTGATAAGAATTTCAAGCAGGGTGCAAATTTGGGAGCTTGGGAATGCTTCCAAGCTTCTGGGTATGGGCATATATATGCTACCTGCACCCACAGCAGAGCAGGACTCAAGCAAATAGTAGCCCTTTGTCTAAATCCTGTTGTTTTTTTAACGGAAACCCATCCACACAGGATGAGTACAAATCACAACTTGGATTGACCAGGTCTTTACAGTACATAGTCACAGCTTGACTTAGAAAACTCAGATGAACAGATGGCGTCCCAGTTCAGACACCCTCATTACCTTTAGAGAGTCATCAAGAATTAACATCTCTGACAAGTTCTCTATCTTCTTTCCGACAGGGTAGATAATATGTGACAAATTCTGTGCTGGCTGGTGGCTGAATAACAGAACATTAAAAAAATTCCACAGTTTCACATCCTTAACTGCACTGAATAAATTTGGTAGAATCCCTTCCCCAAGTCATTCACAGGGTTGGGATGATGCCTTTTAACCAGAATCCCCAGCTTCTACAAAGAAAATATGCTGTTAGCTGGTGAATTCTCCTCTCCAAGTCTGTACTCACATGTAGCTGTAAACCATCAGAAATAGCTGCCAGACCATGAAAAGATGAGCATTAACCCCCTATAAAATGTTATTTACAGCAGAAAAACCATTAGCTATCGGTGAATTATTGATTCTCCAGCAGTTTCTTTGTGAAATTCCACAGTCAAATGTTATTAAATTTCCCTGAATAAAGTTCCTTTTTTTTTTTTTTTAATAATTTATTGTCCACAGTTTATCTTTTCTTCATTTTAATATTCGTTGTTCTATTTTGACAGGATTATCTTGCCTGCTGATGACAACTAGGACTAGGATCAGACAGAGTTTTTTGTTCTTTAGACTTTACCAGTATGTATCATCACTGCCCTAGAATGTCATGAGTCACAGATTGCTGGAAGCATTGTTTAAATCAGATATGGAAACCCCCCCCCTATACTACTTATTGCACGAAAAAATTAATAAATGTGGCCGATAAATCATGCTAAATAGTTGGTCAGGTGCTTGGCTGGAAACAGTTCCTACTTATTATTCTTCATTATTTAAACAGAATGTAAAGAAAAAAGAATTAGTTAAAGCAGGAACCTGCTTAGTAGATGTCTAACACACAGCCATTAAGAATTTGCACTTGAAGAGTTAATCTGAAACCTCATTAACACCCTATCAAGTGTGAAAACTGAGTTTCATTCCATGAAGGCAACAGTATAAAAAAATCCCAATAAAGTCTGTTGTTTTTCCTTCTTTAAAATGCTCAAACAAGCTTTTCCAGTGTCAGTATCTTTTACATCACATTCTTATCAGAAAAAAAGGAAGGATATAGCAAGTGTTTGTTAAAATGGTAAATTCTTCATGGGAATTGTCCCCAACAACATTGCTTCATCTAGCTGTAGCCCATTGGCTGAAATTTTATCCACTCTCAGACAGTTTAAAGTCTGAAATTGATCGATAAGCAGTGTCCTTCATGCACCAGCAAGAAATATAATCCTACGGTAGTTTTACTTGTGTGCATTATTATTCCTTGTCCTTTCCCTCTTTTGCCCCTGGGAAGGTATTGACTCACTGCTAATATTCCATCAGAAAATTGCTATTGAGCCCTGTGGGGCTAGAGTCAAAAAAGTGAGGGCCTCGAGTCCTTCCAGACTTCAAAGAGTATATGGTCAGACTCCTGTTCTTGCTCTCGTATGCATCTTGTAGCCCAAATCAGGAGTTATACCCATCAAGTGCAATGTGACAGAAAAATATCTAAAAGAAAAGTTTATATTCCTCTAGGAATGAAAAATAAATATCAGTCCAATCCTAATCTAATAAAGGAATTTCCAAGAAATGTTATGAGCTAAATAAAAATAACAGTGTCTGGGAAAACAATACTTTTCAGCTAGCTCTCTGTATTATATTACACATGTATTTTTATGACATACTTTCATGTTCTAATGTACAGAATTTCATTCTGGAGGTTCAATACTTTTCAGTGTCTTGATTTCAAATTCAAACAAGAAAATAGTTTGAGCAGTACATCAATATTTAATTAGAATCTTGTGTGTTTTCTTTTTTTTTTTAGAAGGGAAAGAAACCAAAGCTACTTCTCTGTGTCTTTTAAAGCACCAATGGCGTTAATCAATGAAGTCTTTAGATTTTTTTGATGCCACAGACATAAGCTAGACATTTCAGAGCCTAATTATGGCTACTGGTCATTTTTGCAAGAGAACACTTCGGCCATTACATTCTAATAATTACCAGTACTCAACCCTCAAGATCAAATATAAGTAATCTGCTGACAAACTACTAGACTATGGCATAGACTTCCATTTTCATCAGATATAATTTACATGCATTTACCTCTAAACAGTAACAGCAAAGGAAAAACTTTATTAAAAAAAAAAAAAAGACTACATCTTTCTCCAGTCTTATTAGGAACTGAATCTCTCAGAACCACTTTGGCTTTCCTGGACACTGAGAATGCTTGCTAGCAATCCTACAAATAAAGTGAATATAAATCCTGCAAATAGCTAACAGGTTTTACTATTCAGCATAAGCAGCTTTCCAAAATGAGATTTGTGTCAATCACTTTCCTACTGGCAATTTCTCTAAGGTTTTGCAACTACCACAGGGTTCTTTGGGGAGAGTTACATGGGATGATAAGTGATTGACAACTGTCTGCATGTATGGGTGTTTTCCAAGAGTTCTATACTTCATCATTTAATTCCAAATGAAGGCTTAATAGATGGAAATAAGCATGAGAATGCTTTATTAGTCTGTGACCTGTCTCCTAATGAGACAATTTCAAATTGAGGAAATTCAAACGAGAGAAAACAGGATATAAATATTAAAGATGAAAGACAAAAGTGAAAAACTGAGCTGACAAAATGAGAGTGACATAATCCAGTTTTATCCTTGAAATCAATAGAAAAATCTACAGGCTATGTTTTTAGATAGTCTTTTCCACAGGTGGCACATCAGACAGAAAGTAGAGAAAGTACAGGGAGTCAAAGTATAATAGTCCCAGGTTTAAGAAGATTTAGATCATCTGAGAAGAAAAATAGGAAGCCATTTAGTACCAGTCAGTGTCTTGCAAGGCTAGAAGTCTTTGTAATCAAAGAACAGAATGGAAAATCAGGCTCTTGCTTACATGGAAATTAACAGCTAAATCAAGCTTAAACTGGGTTTAACTAATATGTACTGTAATTGGTATTTCCCGTTACAGTGCTTAGACAACGGCACATAACTCGGCCTTTACCCTCTATGTAAATAAGTGTGTTATAGATATGCACACAGAATTAAATACAGTCACATTCAAAGTGCACAGCTGCTAATGGAAAACAGCCTTGATTTAATCCTAATTCTTTCTGTTAGAGATTTTTGACAGTGTGAAGTTTTCTGGAAAAGGCACAAACAAGGCAGTATGAAGTATAACCCTGGATTATGTTCTCTTTACTATTTATAATTACTTAGTACTGATTCTATAGCAAAACGTCTAGAAGTCACTTTAATTTTTTTTTTTTTCCTTTATGTTAGCAGTAAACTTTTAATCTCATATAGCATCAAGGTAGGTTGACCTGGATTGCCTAGTAGAAACACAGAGGCACATAGCACCAAAGGAGGAATGTTTCTGGAAAGTATAGAACAATACTACTCCTGAAAGAAACAAGTGTTTGTGTGCCTCCTGATATCTTCAGCACCGTAGTAGTAAGTCTCAGCAAGGCCCTCATTTGCTAAGATTTCCTCTCATCATCTTAATTATCTCATGCTACATGTTCCTAGAGGAAAAAAAATGAGAAAGTGGAAGAAGTATTTCTGGTATCATGGACAAAAAAGTGACAACATAAGAGATGGTGGGCATTGTGGCAAAGAACCTGTGCCCTCACTCAAACTTTTATCTATGCTATTTTCTTGGCAGGACTAAAAGACGGTTTAGCCTTGAGTTTTCAGAATGTTTCCTAAAACAGTTCTAAATTTGTATCAAAACTCAACAAGACAAGTCTCTGGCACACTAGCCTTCATGGCACTAAGAGCAGTTTGCATCTGTTAACAGGCATTTTCCAGGCATTTTATTGAGATTGCAATAAAAACATACAGTGATTATTGTCGGAGTCCAAATTCTCCCTTCATAGTGATATCACACGCACAGGAGAGAAGGAGAAGCAAAAGGTTACACCTCTTGCTTGGTAGCCCCAATTATTGTCATAATAAGCAGGAAGTAAAAACAAGCAACACTGTATTCTTCAATTAATCTTCAGTCTCAGCATCACACTTTGAATGTTCTGTGTGTCTCCTCTCACTGTTGAGTGTTAAGCCCACAAAACAACCTAAAACTATTTATTCTATTTAATCAAGCCTCCAGTGGTGAAAAAGTTACATTATCTAAATACTTAACCTGCAAGACAGCAGTCATGGCATAACATCCTGAAGGCTGTCTTCATCAATAGATGCCTTCGATGGATAGCAGTACACTCATCATGCAAAAGGTTTGGTTGGACACATCAAAAGTTACCAAGCTGAAAAACCACACAGCTGGAACACTAGTTTGCAATATCCCTGAAAAAAAGTGAGTATGTCTCTTTGTTATAAAAGAGAAACATTACAGATGCACAAATATCCTCATTACAGACGGCAACAGGAAAGAATGTAGAAGCAGTGTATGTCACTCAAAGCTCAGGCGTTCAAAGATATGTAGTAAAATGCTTCTGCAGTTCACAGCATTGTAACAGAAACGGCTGTCAGACATGAACCTAGTATCTTCAAGAGCCTTTTAGGAGAGGTCAATGAAAATGGAAAAAAGTGAAAAGCACACTTCTGTTTGTACAGGAAACCATCCATCATTTACACTGCAAAATTTTTAGGTAATGTTTTTAGAAAGACTCAGACACAGCTGTGTTTATGCTTTTAGATACATACTTATATTCATCTGAATATAACAGTAGTAGGTAATTTTACAAATTAATTAATTAAATGTATTCTGTAGGAGTCTGCTGTCTCATGATACATTTTTATATCAGTGGTAGAAAGAAAACAATGCAGACATTAGTATACAGTCTTGCTTATTATTCATACTACTCCCTTCTCTGGATTCCTAGGTAACCAGTGCGAAAATACATCAGAAGCCCCTAGTGAAAAGAATTTCTAATTCATTCGAAGTCTAAACATTACCATCATTTTGAGATATATTTCCAAATGTCAGAGAGCAAATTATATTTGATGTCAAGCCAAAGCATTTCAGTGTTGAAGCATCATTTCAGGCCTCTATTAATAGAACAATCTATTTTAAGAAAGAAACACTACTCATGTTTCACATGGCCTCCCTTGGAGTTTCAGGAATTCAGCTTGAATTTATCATCATGTTTTCAATCTAGCTCTTTTAGATTTATAGTTTTCCAATGACCTATATGGCCAAAAAGTGTGCTCTTGATTCAATTAGATAACTTCATTATTTACTGATGTTTCCATTCATGGACTCTTATAGTACCTCCAAATGTTTAAGGTTAAGCAAATTCCAATCTCTTATTTTATGATTAAACATTAATTCAAACAAGAAGGTATTATTGTTCTTCTCAAACCATAGCATCATTTCTTGTGACTTAACATGAACCAGTCTGCATGTGTTAAAATGCTTATTAGCCAAAATTCAGACATGGCAACCTATTTAGTATCATGCTCACCTGATGTATCTTTTAACCTTGAAAACCATCCAAAGCTTTTCA
The DNA here is from genome assembly GCA_033124195.1 of Coracias cyanogaster. Lineage (NCBI taxonomy): Eukaryota > Metazoa > Chordata > Aves > Coraciiformes > Coraciidae > Coracias > Coracias cyanogaster. The sequence goes on along the minus strand of JAVSBS010014743.1, from coordinate 42,581 downwards.
TATTTTATGCCTTAAAACATTGAGGCCATCATTTCAGAATGAAAGAAGCTCTTTTCAAAGAGATTACTGAGAATATTAAGTGATTGCTTGTAGCTGCACGTTCTACTTACAAAAATTATGCTCCCTTACTTCCACGGCATTCTGAGCCAATAGTAGTAGCCAAGAGTGAGGCAATAGAGTAGCCAATTATTTTCACCTGCCTAAGAATTTTAGCACACATATGACTCCTCATCAATTAAAAAAGAGATAGTTTAGGATAAACTGTTCCTTGTAAATACTTAAGACAGGTGTCTAAAATCTATACCTTGAGAGATTTCTCAGTTGGGTCTATATTAGCTTAGATCAGACATCTAGAGGGTTTATAAATGGCTTGGATCTGATGAGAGGCATGCCACCCAAGCAGCTTCCTCTTCTTTGATAACAGTAAAGCCTGTAGGTCTCCAAGGTAATTAAACCATGGAGAGATGTTAATGTAAACTAACACTGCGGCCAGCTACCCAGAGCCACTCAATGACAGAAGTTACAATTAAAATGTTATGAGGAGAGTCTTAGAGTGTAACAAGCAACATTCAGGACCTACAAACATAATTATGGGCAGTTAACCAATGCTCTTTGGATGTAGGACACTGTGCTCTCAGGCGGACTACAAGGTTTGAATTTCTGATAACTAATTAAACAGGATTTATAAACTTTTGTATTAATCTCAGATTTGTAGTGCCCATTCTCCCATGGTCCCTTCACTCTTTTTGCTTTCCTAGGTTAAATGGCCAGTTACTAGAGCAATTTCAGATCTGTGTACGTTCATCATGCCTCTGATTCTGGAGATATGGTGGCTATAAAAGTCACAGCACCAGCACAGCTCTATCCTGGGCTTATTTTTCCTGGGTCCTTCATGTCACAATAATGCAGGTTAAGCTATTCTTGTAGCTCCTGTTTTCATCCTTTACCTCACTAGCTTAAAGAAATTATTTAGGTAGCCTGTCAACAGGCTTTTCAAAAAGGTATTTGATAATCTGTTATGTAATGACTTTCTTGCTTTAGGCACATGTATCCATTCTAGGAACTCTTTGTTATTTATTTGATCCTTTTTGCCTTTAATATTTATGCACACACCTGCACTGAAAGCTACTCAATTTGGCACTGATGGATTCATTCGTCCAGGACTCTCAACTTAAGGAGGATGCTCCAGAAGTTGATTTAAAGGAGCTTAATGTTGATGGTCTTTCTAATTGCACTGAACTCAAACTCACAGATGACCTTTGGAAATCCCTACTTGTAATATTTATTTTGAGCATCACTGCAAATGATCAACTGTAAGTACTGTAAACATGCAGAAAGCAGATTAGCTTTTTTCAAAGATTTTTCTTCCCAAAAGCTACAATTACATACATATACCTACTTTTCCAAGCTTTTTGTGTCTCCAACTAGTAAGTTCTATTTCTTTGGCACAATTAGTGCAACCAGCAATTTCCCCAAGGAGAAGAGGCAGGGAAAGAATACTCCCCCCAGATCTTAGTTTCATTAGTCTGATAAGTACCTCACAATGTATAAATCTGAACATTAAGCTATTAGATAGAAATAAAAGTGTTCTGTTCATTTGTTGTTCAGACCTTGGAGAATTAAAAACAGCAGTGTACAAAATATCTTCTTCTATTCCTAAATAAAGTTATCATGTCTTTCTCTGTGTCCTGTGATGCAATAAAAACCAGCTAGCTACAGCACATGTGCAATGAATGCTTAATGCGCTGCTACCTCCCCCTCTGGAAATTAGCCGACCATGTGCGTGTTATAAACCTTACAAGGTTTCTCTGCTAGCAGCATGCATCGCAGCACTCTCTGTGGCCCCAGTCTTTTGTCCTCCAGAACTCACACCTTACGAGAGTGGACAATTACTCCATTATGATCTTTCCAGTGAAATGAAAGAGGAGGGAAGGGTGGCTTGCAGGAGCACCATGCATTGAGGTTTTACCTCACTATAGTATTGAGCTCTTGCTAGGGCTGTACCCAGATATGGCAAGCTCACAAGCATTTCTATGCCTACTAGTTTAACACAGTCATCATTGTCACCAGATAAAGACACTGGTCTAATGACTCAAGCAGTGACAGTTTACTACATGAGTGAGATACCCAATAAGAGAGCCAGCAGTAGTACTGCCTGCCACATAGTTTCTTTAAATTCATGTAACCATGTATAATGGAAGTCTAGTCATAATTTTTAGGTTTAACAGAGTTTTATTTGACCCATTATGTATTCTACTACAAAACAGACTTCCTGCTGTGGGGAGAAAATCCAGAGCCATTGGTATGTGGCTGGTCTTCTGCAGGTAACTACAGCATCCAGCATTGTGTAAGGTTTTCTGACAGTTTTTGATTGCCTGTTATAATGCCCACTAGACAAAAACTGTTATGAAGCTGCCAGTCACGAGAATAATCCCACTAGCACCTGTGAGGGGATTCTGACAACAATGTGAGCAACAGATCTACAGGTGGAGGTCTAGCATGATCTATGGATCCCCTGGCTACGCACTACACACAGACAGGTAAGCCAGGTAAGCACCACTTCAAGAACCTTCACAGAAAATGCACGAGCATTAACTGCAGTGCTGGAGCGATGTCAGCCTGTTAGTTCAGGGACTGGCAAGGTGGGCTTCACAATACTCAAGAGGTGACAAGAAGAGGCTTAAAAGTAAATTCAGCAAAAAAGGGAGTCAAAAGAGGAAAGCAGGAGAGGGAGAAAAAAGGAGAAAAATATTAGGAATATTATGTTTGGTGGGAAGGATGAGGAGCTGAAGATTCGGGGGAAGGACACAATTGTGTCTCTACCCCACTTATTTTTACCAGAGAAACAGTTGCACAGCATCATCTCTATTTAAAACAAACCATGAATCATCACAAACCCAGGAGCAATTACTGCTGACTTGGAATTATTTCAGACTTAACACCCTTCCTCTGCCATTTCAGACTTCCATTTGTTTGTGGGCTGTTAACTCTAGCTATGATATCACCAGTGTCGCGGTCCGGGCGCAAGCGTCCGTGCCGCCTACCAAAAGGGAAGGGGATCGAGGGCAAAGTGAGATACTTCCCCCCCCAGGCTCGTAGGCAATTAAAGAGACCAATGAGTATTTAATGAATGTATTACCAGATATATTCTAATAAAACCGTATTTACTCTATGGAGATATTACGATGTCAAAGGACGCCACGCCCACCCACTCACTCCCTCTTAGTCAACCTGGTGTGATGTGGTGCGTGCATGTGTGTAGATGTCGGGTCTACCCTTTTCCGGTGTGTGGCGATAGTCGGGTCGACGACACTTGGCCGTCAGACTCGGGCAGTTCCGATAATGATGGCGACTTGCCAACTTTTCAGCGCGATCGGGGTCTCTCTCCGACGGCGATGATGATGATGATGATGGCGGCGGCTTTTTGCCACGATTTTTTCAGCAGCGGCACGCGGCTTCTTCAGTGCAGTGCTCCCCCTTGGAGTGGCAGGTTTCTTCAGTGCAGCGCCCCTGGCTTGGGCGGTGCCAGCAACAGCTTCTTGCTGTAGTTTCTTTCAGTTTAGGCGCGGGCTTTCAGCTTGGAGCGGCGCCAGTGACGCGGGGCAGGCAGCAGCTTAGCTTGGTGCTACTCCCGTGGCGGCGCTGGTTTGGAGAGGCGCAGCTTCTCCCCTCCCCGCCGCGCTCAGTTCTGGCTTCCCTGGCGGAGGGAGGCACTCGGATTCTTAGAGTGTCGGGTTTCTTTAAGCGGCTGGAGGCAGCAGCTTCCCCTTCTCCCCCCCCTGCTTGGAACCTTTCGGCGTTTGGACTTGGCGCAGTTCCAGCAGCAGCCACCAGTGGCATGGGGGGTGTCTGGCTTCTGCGGCGGCCCCCGTTCAGCTGCTACCCCCCTATCCTTCCTCCCCTGGCCACAAGGCCTGGGGAGGTGGGGAAGGGGAGGCTTGGCAGCAGCGAACTTTCTCTCTGAATGACGTGGCGAAAAGAGGGAGTTTTTATACCTTGCCGCATCTGTATGACTTCCGGCTTCTGACTTCCGGCTTCCAGCAGAACCGTGGCATCATGGGGACTGTAGGTCTTTTTAGCTGACTTGAAAAGACATTTCAAAATAATGAGTTGGTTTACCACAACTGGATTTTGCTGTTTGCTAACCACTAAGTTACTATGAAGAACCCAAGAGGTCAATAAATTGTCACAGCTTGCACTGTTCAAAATATCCTCTGATCTGAGACCCTCAAAACCCTAAAAAGTGCTCTGCAAAGACAGCGCACTCCTGTTCATGCTTGATAGGAACCACATTATCTGACCAAGAACTTAAAGATTAATACGCTGAGGATAAGCCAAATAGGCCATCCTCACTGGGCAATATTACCTCCTGATGTCAATGCTATTCACAAGTTGAGCAACTTTGATGGTTTAAAAACAAAAGATAGTTTGAGCATCTTCATCCTTTGAAAGATACAGCTGTCCTGGATACTTTTATTTGTATGCTACTTAAATAGAGCAAAATCTTTTAAACTTATTTGTAAAAATTTATCAATGCTAATTTTGAGCCTCTGTTGCATTTATATAGCCTGATTATAACCAGCAGCACCTGCAGAACACTGGTATAATGATAATTGTTCAAATTTTTTAAAAAATCTAAGGTTGTACCTCTTCAACATCCCTTTGTTGCAGACCCACACCTTTTCCTATTCAGCTAGATCCTGAATCATTGATTCAGTTTTTGCTTTGATGAGGCTCTCAATTGGCTCAGTAGGACTTGTTCAGCAATGGCCCTGACCTTGGTGTAGTCTCTATGGCATATCAAGCTTGCTTGTGCAGGGTGAAGAACCTACTGTAATCACTTTGCAAAACCACTTATACTACACTGTGTTCACAAAGCCTGCGATGTTTCAAAAGGGTATTAGGAGGTTGAAAACTGTAGGAGAAAAGACATTTGAATCAACATCTTTTTATCCAACTTAAGTTACAGTAAGCATACAGTTTTGCTAAAACCTAATAGTGGATTTCATATTCGGGCTCAAGAAATAAAAACAATGACGAACATTTGGACTTTACCTTAATGTCCCAAGACACATAAGAGCATTTCATGTCTGTTATGGCATTCCTGACCCACCCCATTAACCATTCAAGTCATTATGACTTAGTTGATATTGGTAGGCCAAGCACTGCTGAACTCCCACATCCAGGTGCACGTATAGGTGCTTCTCTTCTGACTCCACACTAAGGTTGTGTGGAAGATAACTTCCTGACTCAGCTGGTAAGTGAGCCCACCAGGGGAGGTGCCTTGCTGGACTTGTTGCTCAC
>JAVSBS010014743.1:21274-32125 GCA_033124195.1 Coracias cyanogaster | reverse complement strand
CTTGATGTTTAGAGTTACTACCAAGGATTGGTGTGCAGACCAAGGTCACTGCTAACTCTTGTGTACCACATCGGGGGTGTGCAGAAAGTAAAAGGCTGCAGCTGCAAGAAGGCGTGGACAGGACAGGTGACCTTAAATTGACCAGTGAGGTATTCCATCCTATACACATCATATTCAGTATAAAGGTATGGGATCGTGAGGGTCAAGCTCTTCTTCAATGGCCAGCATCCAAGAAGGACTCTGTCTGTTCTGCCTTTGATCCCAATCCATATGTTCCTGAACTCATCTTCAGAATCCAGCTCTTGAATCTGGTTCCCATCTGCCACTGAGTCCAGTCCAGGACTTTCCCAGTGCCTGCTCCACAGCACCAGAGGTGACAGTGGCATCATTGCCCTCAGGGAGGTTGGGTTCAATACTGGTTTTGTATATGTTTTTTTCTATTCCATTTTATTATTATTGTTATTGTTATTTTCACTAAAGCTGTTTTAGTTTTCTTTTCTAATCCGTAAGTGTCTCTCCTTTATTCCCTTACTCTTTCTCTTTGGGAAGGGAGAAGGCTTAACAAAGAGCATCTGTTATAGTTCTAGGGGACAGTCCTGACCCTAAATCATGACAGTCTTCCATCACCATCCAGACAGTGCCTAATTGTCCTGTTCAACAGATTTTAGTCCTCATGAGAGCATTACTATATATCAAGACCCAAATAAATTAATTTTTCTTTCTAGAAAACACTGTCCATGACTCTTTGTAACAACTGCATGAAGAATCAGATAAAAATTTTGATCTAGAATTGCACGTTGGAGCAACCTTGATTTTTATCGATGTAGCAGCGTTTCCATAGATTCACTAGTTTGCCATAGTAGCGTCTTTAGTACTTTGGATATTTCAGTTAGTTCAGACATAATGAGTGAAAGTAGATACAAATTAACATTTCTGTCTTGTTACTAAGGTATAGGGCACAAGAAACATGCAGTGTGACACTTGCACTCCTGTTTGCAGAAAAATTTCAGGCAGCTCTGGCTCATTGGTATTAAGCTCCACACACATACAAAAAAAAAAAAAAAACTTTCAAAAACTTTGTAAGATGTAACATTTGGCTGTAAACTCTCCACAATTTCAACCTGAAACAGCCACAGAAAATTATAAGTTCTGCTTATGCAGAATCTGTCAGTTAAAGTCTATTGCTCACAATTAACGGTAAGATGTAATGCACATTTTTAAAGTCTTATTTATTTGGTTCAAAGGAACATTACTAGATTCAGATGTCAGGGAAATAAACTGGCATTTTTATACTACACTGATTTTTTTTTTTACATTAAAATCCTTACAAATCAAAACTTAATTCATTAGCTATTATTGTGATTTAGATATATCTATATTGCAATGTCCAAAAAGAAGTACCAAAGTGTGTGACCTGAAACCTTACTGAAGGCATATCAACGGTCTTAAGAATCTGTCAAGTCTCTAATAAAATGTAGGTTTTCCTGGAAGCAGATTAAATATTCTGTTCAAAGTACTCTAATGAGCAGTTGACTGTAGACTTACTTTGATAAACCAGATAGGCTGAGGGGTTAAAAACAAATGGCATATTTTTCAACTCAAAACAACCTGAAGTTAAAAGACCCTTTTTACACCATACTGAACATTACATTGTAAATTTAGAAATAAATAATGGAGTTATAAAAGCAAGCACTGGGGAACAGAAAATTGATTGAATGCATTATTGTAAGTAATTTGTTGGTTCTGTGATTGGTTTTGTCACCTGGAATGACAGAATTGGGTAATCAGATTTAGCCCTATGTTGTGGCTTGTGACAACTATAAGGCTTTTCCCTTTAAGTATTGGAAAGCCACTATAAGGTCTCCCTGGAACCTTCTCTTCTCCAGGCTGAACAACCTCAACTCTCTCAACCTGTCCTCAGGAGAGGTGCTTCAACCCCTTGATCACCTTCGTGACCTTCCTCTGGACCTGCTTGAGCAGATCCATCATCTTCCCTGTTCCTTCAAATGTGTCATAACCTATATGGTTATCCAGCTCATTTCCTCTCCCAGTTCTACCAATGCTATATTAAAACATTCTTCTGCTGTAGGATTTTTGACAGAAGCTGGTTAGATAACACGTAAGCTTCATACATACAGATTTAAACCTAGCTCAACTGCAGCCAAATGGCTTGTCTAACAACAGCCTTCATGTTTTTTTTTCCTATAAAGTAAAATCTCCAACCCCCCCTTACGATTTTAGTAGCTTTTCTCTGCATCTCTTGCATCTTCAATTCATTTTTCTTAAAGAGCTTCACCTGAAGTCTCATCTCGCCTTGTATAATATCACTAGCTCTCCCTGCTGGTGCTAAATTTGCAATTTTATGCACCAGGTAGAGAGAGGCTAGTTCCTTGACCAGATTGCATGTTTGTACTTCACAGTCATTATCTTTATTCTTTCATTCCTCTCAACTATTCTTCCTTTGCAGGAACTTGTCATTTAATTGAGCAGGTATTCATTTAGTATTGGGATGATACCACATTGCCAGTGAACAACAGCCCCAGTTGTCCACATTCTGTTTGTACTTGGCAGTTAAAGTAGTAGGAGTTTTAATGCTCTTTGGAAAGTGTTTTACCTTTTGAATTACTTTATCCTCAGACTCTTGATAAATGTACTGGCTTTTCAGTGATTAATCCACTTGCTGTTCTTAACAGGCTCTTTGCTGACCCCTAATTCCATTTTACCTAGTTCTGTACCCCTCTCCTTCTTTATCCCTTCCACCTCCATCCCACTCCTCCTTTTGCTTAGGATGAAAGATAGTTTTAGAACTTTGAACCATAAGCCTCTACAGCATCAAATTTACTAAGCTGTGCAAACAACCTGACTTGATTAATTCCATTAAATTTCTCAAAATTTGATTTTTAAAATAAATCTAGTGGAAGGAAATTCAAAACATGTCTGAAGTGAAAATTAAGTTGAACTGATGTGTAAGCCCTTCATCTAGCAGAGATCTTTTTTTTAATGATTTTTTTTAAAATAATTTTTTTCAGTACTTAAAAAAACAAACACTACAGGTTTCTTGGTTCAGTAATTATTTAGTAAAGAAATCAGACTTCTATCACATCCAGGAATAAGTGAACTTTATGCTAACCATCACACATTAGCTGAGAAAATTACAAGCCCAAAAGTGACCAGACACTTTCAGTAAAAAAGTAAACTTCTTTTAAGCCAACAACATAATTATACAGTACAGACAGCAAGGGTAAAGAGCCATATCAGAGATGACATGCTACACCGATAAGAAGGTGGTGCAACAGACAATTAACTAAAGACAGAATGAAAATAAGAGCCTAAAAGAGAAAGTAAATCTTCTGATTTAAAATACATTTTTATTGTAAAATCAAAAGTAATGATTATTTCAAAGAACACTAATAGTAAAATTACTTGTACAGGTAGAAATCTTACCCAATTTATCTAAATTGGCAAGTTTCAAGAAAGCAACTATATATGCTTGCACCATCTTCTATTTACATTAAGTAATATTAAACAATAACTTGGCATTCAAGTTGTTTCTTCAATAAATTGCCTATATTGTTTCATACTAATTCTATATTTAAACCCACTGAAAAGTTCTCAATAGTTTTTGTATTATAGCTATGGGAAACCTTAACTTCACATACTGACACCGTTCCTAGAAAAATTTCTCACAGCATTATTCTGAAAATCCTTATACATAATAAAAAACAGTCCTAGGAATCTATAGGATGTCCTATATATGGAGTTTCTTTAAAAACAAAACAAAAGAAAAAATCAAAACCTAAACAAAACAACTCTACGTAAAAGTAAAGGGAATTCAAACTAAGTCTGTTCCATCCCTAACACAAATACATTATGGAGCTATCCCACAGCCAATCAACAAAACTTACAATGTGATCCATCTTCCCTCAATAGAACATAACAATGAGCATTTGCGTTCTAGACAATTATTATCTCTGACTTCTATAAAGCATTTGTTTTCACAAGCTCTGGAGCTCTTGGATGCTGTTCTGGAGAGCCTGATGCCAGTCAGCATGCCTCCCACTGAAAGGTGGGGAGGTTTTGTCATAAAAGTCTTGGAATAACTAGTGGAATTAGCGTCTTTGAATCATGCAGCCCATTGCCAGCTTTAGGACTGAAGGGTTCCACATAGCACTCAAGTTTCCATTTTAACAAAGAGTTTTCTCACTAAACTGTCCCAGGTCTATGACAGTTCTATCTGTTGCCACACAAAAGGAGAAATCTCCCGTATATTTTCTTTTGCCTTTATTGCTTGTGTCAGCTTCTGTTTTGACAGCTTCTCCTCCCCTGTTTCAAACATATCTGTATCTTCCTACATTCTCACTTTCTTCTTCAACTTTGTCCTTATGGTCACATATTTCCATACATTACACTCCCAGTCCAAAAATCTTTCTCTTACATTCTCTTCTTTTGTAGACAGCTGCAAATATTTGAGTGGTACCCAAAACTTTCACTCCATTTTCATCCTACCTTATGAACTGCAGCAATATTCCACTTGCATTTTAGGCCTTCATACTCTCTTTTGTGGGGAAAAAAAAAAGAAAAAAAAAGAAAAAAAAAGCAGAAAGTTTTCATCCACTACAAGTATGTCCCACAGTTTTGGCATCCAAAATTTAAGAATTTAAGACACTCTTCCTCAAACAAAGCATTCAAAATTAATCCCTTCATCCCTTCATTTTGGCTTCTCATTTTAAGCCAATTTTTCTTCTACTAACAAAAGTAACATAGCACTGTAATATTCCAAGAAATCTTACACAGATTCCTGATAGTATGCTGAGCATCAAAATGCCCTGTTTACTTCAGATTAGGATATACAGAATCACATTAGGACCCTATTTATTATGATTAGGTATTGAAAATGCATACTGCTGATCAGATCAGTTTAGGGAGAATCAAGGTTTGGCAGCCAGTGGATCAATCTGTTCACCTGCCAAAGTACAAAATATCTTAATTTGCTGGCATGTATTGTATTAAAATACCCATAAATATTCTAATTTCCTAAAGAAAAGCATTTCTGCAACACTTTTTCTGGATTTTCCAGACAGCAATATAGGAAAAAGCAATTAGCATATAGACTACAATGCCTTTGGGAGAGCCCTGCTGCCTGCACAGTACTAGACACTGGTGCTTTAGGATTCCATGACTTTTTAAAGATGTGCTAGGCTGGACATGTGGGTAAATACACACGAAACGAGTTTGTCACAACTGCACTCTGTTGTCCCTACTCACCTATATGGCAAGGCAAGAAAAAGTAGAGAGAAGAGCAATTAATTGATAAGAATTGTGTAATGAGCTTGGAAAACAATCAAAGTTGTTCAAGTCCCTTCCCAATGCTCTCTTATCACAATTTGGTGTGATAAATTTTGACCTAAACTGAACATTCTTGAACTTCCTCTGCTCTCAAGTCAAGATTACAGTGAAAAGCTTTCAGAAATTAATACTTAGTTTTGCAAATCATCCAAGTAAAAATACTACAGCTTTAGCCAATTTATTACCTATTTCATGACAGTTTCATATTTTATAAAGTAGGTGTCAGTTTTTGGAACTCTGACGAACATGAGCCAATATTACCATATTAATGGATGCCTACTTAAGTTGCTAAAACATTACAGCTATACTTTCAAGCTAATCTTCAAACTTTGGAAACCATTTAGATGAGAGTCAAGCCTCAAAAATCCATTCAAAAAATAAAAAATATTTCAGCTTTTAGTATCTTGTAGCCTATTATCCACCCAACTTGCTTCTATCCTGATAATTTAATAAAATTGCTCTTGTAGTAGTTCATAGCAATACCTACTAGACTTGCAGATTTTTCTAAAGCCACACAAGAAGTAAGACCAATTTTTCCACATAAAGATGGATAAGGCAATGGTAAAATAAATTGCTTTAAGAAAAAAACGTAGCATTAGGCAAGAACAGACTCAAGCAATGACAACTACAAAAAAGAAACAGCTGAGAAAAATCTGAATGAACTGGCTGAACATACCTTTAAAAGAATGCCAGCAGATATCCAGCAAATTTTCAAAGCCTCTCTTTCAGCTGATTTCAATAATTTTAGATAGAGTCTAGAAGGCTTTGTCAGCCTTTCATGCTACTCTTGTGCATTCAAAATCCCCACCATTATGTCCTACCCTTAAATTAACCTGCTGTCTTTTTAAAAGTTCCTTCCGTCACTGCATGGTAATAAGATTCAGATCCCCATGAATTATCAAGGGTTACTTAGGATAGTCATGTGCAGAACAAGGAAACAGGAGGCAAATTTGCCAAATTCAACCATTTGTATTTGAATAATACCCTATTCAACATTCCTTATTAACAAAAACTGCTACTCTAGTATAACACTGGCTTGAATGTCACAGTTTACATTATGAAAATATATTAGTTTTTCTAGCTGGATCCTAAGATCTTTAGAAATTAATATCTGGCAGTTAAACCTGAAGGACTTTCTCAATTACGTCCCTCTTGCCACAACCTTTCTGAGACTGAAGTACCATTAAAAAAACATTCATATTCAGCTGAAAACTAAGTTGTAGAGGAGCAGAAGGAACACGGATCATTAACGTCTTCTAACAAGTAACATTTTGGTTTGAGCTTAGGTTGGGTTATTATTTCTGATCACTTTTAACCAAGTTATGATCTTCACAGTTTGAAAGAATGCAGGGGCAAAACTTCAGACAGAAGCCAACTAACTTTGGCAAACGCCTATAGATAAATAAAAATGCTAGGGGTTGGTAGGAAAGAGTGTAAGACATCAATTTATTAAACATTATTTTTATTATTTATTTATAAAGCTAAACCCACAGTGCTTACAGACAAACAGCTCCAAGAAAGTAGTGGAAATATAAGAACATGAATATCACACACTGTTGTTTTTCTCACAAATTCAACAGAATACAAATGTAATTAATGGGATCTATTTCCTATTTCTGGACTATACCAACATTAATGGTGAAAAAGAAAATGCAAGATGGATGCAAGAGTTACTTTCAAAACATGCTTTCTTTTTACACACGTGCAAATAAAAAATTATCCAAAAGAGTAAGTAAATAAGAATCAACAATAAATTGCTAGGTGAATAACAAGAATTCAGAACAGGTTAAATGACCATCTCTCTTGACCTTCTACTTCCTCTAGTTGTTCACTGAATTCATTTTCCAGTGTTTCTATCAGGATAACTCAGTTTCCTCCAAAGAGGAAACTCACAGTAGGAAACTCTTTGGAAGTCACTATCAAAGTCTGAAAAGCAGTTTAGCAATGCAGAGGGGAAAAAGAGGTTTTCTTTCTTTTTTTTTTTTTTGTCCTACCATGTCATTACTTTGCATTGTTCTGTTGAATTGAAAAGTCACATGATGATTTCTGGAAGAAAATATTTAATGAGATCTCTCATAATCTCTCTCATGATATGTTAATTACAACATACAGTCATAGCTGTAACCTAAGGCAAGCCTTTACAAATAATAACATTTGCAATGATGAGTAATGAGATGTTTTCTATAGGTAAGGTACAGTTTGATGATTACTTTTTTCAGCTCCTTAGCATAATATAAGCATATGGCCAAGTTGAATCCCCCTTGATCTGGAAACAATTTTCCATGTCTACAACAGAGTGAAGCTACAGTCTTCCTCAGATCCCTTCCTGTCCATGCACTCCGCTTTCTTCCCTTGAAGACCAAAGAACACTGAGGATGATGCAGGCTGAGGTCTCCTCCCAGCCTGAAGTCACAACATGATCAAGATGTGCAACTGGAACTGGAAAGCACTTGGGGGATTTAGTTTAGAAATATCTTAATACACTTACATTTCTGAGCAGAAGGCAAAAGGAAGAAAATTATAAATGGGAGATTGTCACATATCTTCTACCTGCATGGAACATAATGGTAAGTGACAGAAAATGCTGGGGTCTTTTCCCTCAATCTCCCCAGCTTGGTTTGGAAGGGATCTTGAGGCAACCTGCTCTCATGAAACTCTTTTTCTGAGCTCTAGCATACACAACTCTAAAACATGAGGAGTAAGACTGTAATCCCATGGAGAAATGCTGTGAACCTTAATTAACATATGTATAGAGCTGCACTTTTTCTTAAATGAAAAGTGGGAAAAAAAAAAAAAGTACATAGCCACACTGTCTTGCCTATGAATCACTTCCAGGTTGCCAAAGAAGGTACTTCAAATGTTTTTAATTAGTTTATCAAGCAGTTCGTGGACTGCATCTTGCCCTAGTTTGCTGGTGTCAAATACATCTTCAGGATGCTTTGCTGACTTTCTTTTGATGATCATGAAGTCATGGTTAACATCAAGAATGAAGCACTGAATTGCCTAATTAGGCCAAATACTTGCATGTACATTTGCACTTTGCTCAAATATAATAACTCTTTGTAAAAGCTGGAATTGCCCTGTGATTAATACGGCCAATCTATTAATAAAAGCTAAACCGCAGGAAATAAAAAACAACTTATTTTTTAAAGAACTGAAAAATGATTGCAAAAGGAAAGAGCAGCTATCTATGTTTAAACATCAGCAGTGTTATTAAGCTGCCAACAGCTGTTGCCAGCTTTAATCCCACACAGACAAATCGATAATATCTGCATTGCTATATGTTTCTGGTGATAAACTGACAGACCCTGAGAGATAGCCTGCTGCAGCTGGACTCATACATACGTAGAATAAATTCTGCAGATTAGGATTTCCTTGGCTTCAAATGGTTGCCTTGGACACAAAGAGACACAGACTTAAAAATAGAGCAGTCTCTACGTATGGATTAGATAGTCAGCATTCTTTGAGCCGGCCAAATGAAGATAAATCAAAGCTAAGAAAGGCTGGGAAGAAGCTTCCTTTCCGTTTTGTCTGATTGCTAAATTAAATCATTTGGGTTTGTAAGAATATTGCAATTACAGGTAGCTACATCAGTATTTCCCCAATGGGACAGTATACTTTCATATACTGATTAGTTTAACCAATAAAGGTATTGCACTGTTAACATTTCACTTTTGCTACAGCCAACTTAACAAGCAAGATCAGTTACTGCATTAGGAGGCTATTGAAAAGAAAATTCAGAATAATCTCTAGTGAGATAGATTTTGACAGCGTGTCGTGCAGCCCTTCCCCACTCCTCTTCCCAAACCTCAAATTAATATTTCAAGGATATCAGTTAAAACATGTATTCTTCCATGACAGCAATCAGCCATTGTCATAAATACCAAGCCAGGAAGAGGTACTTATCCATTTTTTGCCCCTTTACAGAGTCAAAAAAAGACAAACCAGTCATGAAGTCCTGTATCGGTTCTTCATGTCTTCGTCAGCCTTACCCTGTAATAACTAACTACACATTGCTAGGTTAAAACTGTGCCACAGAATTAATCACATATTTGTCTGATCCAAGCATGGTCAATTTTCCTATTAAGAATGTGCCATTGATACATTATGTATTTCCTCAAGAACGGCATTCTTGCTTAGATTATAGAAATAGTTAAACTCTGATTAACAGCAATATGAACTAATGTAACAGGGTAAAACAGAATTCTAAGAGGTCCCATGACGTACAAATCTATGTGAGTGGGTTTCCCATAATATGCTTACAGCCAAGTTGGTGACATGGAGACTCAATGAACAAACTATAAAGTGGATGGAAAATTAGCTGGACCGCTAGGCTCACATGGGTGCTACAAAGTTCAACTAGCAGCCAGTTACTAGTGTCATCCCTCAGGGTGCAATAGCTCAATCCATTATTCTTTCACATCTTCAACAATGACTTCAGTGATGAGACACGTGGCATTCTCAGAAAGTGTGCATCATCCTGAAAGAGGTGATCAACATGCTGAAGGACTGGGTTGCTATTCAGAAATACCTGGACTAACTGAAGTGAACTGACAGAAAACTCATGAAAATCAACATAGACAAATGTTCAAAATGGATTAAATAACTCCAGGACAGACTGTGTGCTGATGGGCTAGAAAACAGCTTTGCAGGAAAGGACTTGAGGACTCTGGTAGACAAGCTGACCATGAATCAGCATTATTACCAGTGGGTTGAAGGACATGATTATTTGCCTCTGTTTAGCACTTGAGAGACCACATCCAAAGTATTGTGATAGTTTGGGGATTCTCAGTACAAGATATTGACATACTGGGGCAAGTCCAGCAGGGGACCATCAAGATCGTCAGGAGACTGGAAAACATGACATATGAAGAAAGATTCAGACAACTGTATTTGTTCACCCTGAAGTGAAGGCTATGAGGAGGTCCTCAGCTACCGTAACGGGAGTGCATAAAAAGAAGACAGGGCTATACTCTTCTCAGAAGCATGCAAAGACAGGACAAGAGGCAATAGACATAAGATAGAACACAGGAATTTCCACTTAGATATACATTGCATTTTCTTAAGCCATGGCAGTGGTTAAACATACTGGAACAGGCTGCCCAGATAGGTGCTGGAATCCCCATTCTTGCAGATCCTCAAAATTGCACTGGCTGAGACCCTGAGCAACCTGATCTAACTGAGACTGCTTTGAGTGGAGGGTTCAACTAGACGACTGGATTTACAGATGAGCAGATGACCAGATTTCCACAAGACCCTTCCAACCTAAATTATTCCATGATTTTAAGCATGAATGCAGAATTATGTTTTCCTACTTTTTTCATATGAGTAGCTGCATAATCTTTTTTTTTTTTTTTCCCCTGGTGAATTAAAAAGCAAAACAATACCAACTACTTATTTAATAATGAGTATTTAAACTTAACCACCATTTTTCTCATCCAAGGTAAACTCCTGTTTAGCTGGTTCACACATTCCTACTCACTTTAGGATTGAAAGTACAAACTG